>OZ025869.1:851641-941641 GCA_964019415.1 Ianthella basta | reverse complement strand
CCATCAATAGTAGCCCAGGGCTACTAACCTACAGTATGCTAATGGCCAACATATGCCCATTCACACTACCATGGCTCCACAAGCGTTGCACCCAACCATAACTGTGTCTGCTTCTAATCACGTTGCCATGGTACCTGGACCGCCATCCGTGCACAGGAGAGTTCCCTCATTGATTCCTTCATCTGTCCATCTGCTTACGATGTGCACAATGTTGACTTTAACCAGTACTTGTCAGAGTAGGACAGCATCTCCTTAAAGGCTTAGACGTCAAACCTCTCATTTCTCTCCAGCTTACTTTTGTGATAACGTTTAACTATGCAAGCACTCTTTTGACCAGTTCCACATAACTGTACCCATCCAACACATGTACTGTCTGTACAAACATAGCACACATTGCACATTTGTCATTCCCAAACTCAATTGTTCTGTTTGTATCTTTCATTGACAAAGCCTTTTTCAAATTGAATATCAAATGTTCATTCATTCCATTTGTGATGATTGAGGATTATTGTGCCGACTATAATCATATACATGTACTATTGTACTACAGGTTAATGTACTAGTGTATATACTACAGGTTAATTGGAGTGAGGTGTAAGAAGTGTGGACCAACTGTAGTGCATCACACAACATGTAATATTATTATAATGACTAGCCATTAAATTTATTTTGATAATTTACCCGATATCTATTTGTACTGAGTGTCAGTCAGGCTGATGACATGTGGATTGAGATAATTATGTTAGGCAAAAAGTGGGTGTATGTGGTAGTGGTGGTGGATAAACCTGGTGCATGGTGTTCAACTATAATATAGTAGACCCGTTAACGGAACTTCATCCTCAGCTGAAGTTACCATGCACTTCACAGACCGGTACTCCCTGGCCCAAGCCATTGAGAGTAAACGAGTGCTGATAGTCAACAGTATACACACAATGTATACACATACATCATCCCTAGCTGTGGACCCACAACTTCTGTTCAAACCACAAGTGTTTAACTTGTGAAGGACAGTGTAGCGACCAGTAATCCATCATCTGTAATACCATTAGTATGCCCAGAGCCTCCATTACAGTAAAAGAGCTGTCAATCTGCTTAATACTAGTTCACTAGTTGTCTGAGATGGACAGAACTGAGAGATGTGTGTACACATTATGTATACATATACTTGCTCTTCCTTTACTACATGCATCTTATATCTAACAATATGTATAATAATATTTACACATGTATGCTGTGCATATGGGTCAGTCCTGCATGCATGCATGTGTACGTGAAACACCACACTGTTGTGTATGGGCATAAACAAGAATATTTTCATACAGTCATGTGTACACCACTCTGTGTGTATGGGTCGAGGGATATTGATGCAACACAGTTGATGTCACTAATCAAACACTGTCAAGTTCACAACAGCCTTCCCCTCACTTATAGTGCACTGTGTTTGTGTACACTGCCACATGTACACACATGTTTGTCCTGAGCTGTATCTCACTTGCAGTGATGTAATGATGTGAGTGAGTGCCTTCACTTGTACAAGTGTACCTAACCCTATCCATGTGAAAGGAGGTGTTACTTCAGCTAACAGCTAAGGTGTAATACTGAATACAGTAAATCAGTGTAAGAGATATGAAAGTGTAGAATTTGCAATTATACATTTACTTAATTACATCTGTTTACATACAATAATATATTATTCATCATTGATGAATAATAATTAATCTTAGTCTTTTCGGTATAAAATTTACAGTAATTTTATCTCCTTTGTGAATTCTTTGAATGACACATCATTCAGATATATCTGGTATAGTTCTGTTATTGACACTGGCTCCATTCAAACATTGTGTAAGAAGTGT
The DNA here is from genome assembly GCA_964019415.1 of Ianthella basta. Taxonomy (NCBI): domain Eukaryota; kingdom Metazoa; phylum Porifera; class Demospongiae; order Verongiida; family Ianthellidae; genus Ianthella; species Ianthella basta. The sequence continues at coordinate 939,788 of OZ025869.1, read as the reverse complement.
GTGCATGTGTGTGTATATATGTGTGAGTGTGTATGTGTGTGTTTCTTTAATTGTGTATATATTTATGTGTATCTGTGTGTGTGTGTGGCACAGTTAGAGGTACTAAATATACTTTAACTTGACATTATTATAGTATCAGTAGATTGTGATATGTTCTCAGATGACCCACAAAGCTATAAAATTATGAGAATTCTGTCCCTGCTCACTGTGGTAGGCTACAGTAGTGACACAAACAAGTGCAGTTAGTTAACACGATGTGCTTGTTCAAACTGTAAACATGCCATTGCTTTCTTTTGCCATCGCATTTCACTGGTTTGGAGGAGTATCAATCACTACTTGCACACTCCATGACACTCAAGCTATACAGGCCTACATAGCTATAGGTTGAGCAAGTACAACTGCAATCTACTGCTGTTCACTACTTCTAACAGCAAAGCTACACTTGTATGGGCCTAGGCTGATGAAATGTTCCTGCAGCTGGTAATCAGTTAATGTATATCTCAAGTTGCTGTAGTCCAAGGTCATCATGGGTTGAAAATTCAATAAAGCAAATCCTCACATCTATGTCATCATTCACTTCCTGGTCTGCTGAGGTACTGAACCACGGCCCACCACGATTGCAGCATGTGCTACCAGCTGGACACCCCTGGGAGTCCCACAGAGGGTCATCAAGGTACCACTGGCTGTACTGCCATGTCCCGATATCCCCAGATTCGCAGAAGTAGTTCTCTCCCACAAATGAAGGTACAGACGGACCAGGGTATAGGGCACAGGGACAGTTGTACCCGGGGTAGTTGTGGTCTTTTGATATCCCTGCTGCAAATGTCCAGACATGGTGCCGAGCTGTGCCACGTGTTACCAACATGCCATCAGCATAGTGACTCGCTGTTGTATTGTGACCTCTACTCGCATAACCCCAAAATGCTTCACCAGTGCCATATTGGTATCCCAGAGCTCTGCCACAAATGTTCTTGTAGGCAATGCCATGCACTGGATAGTTGATGAAGGTGGTGCACCCTCTTTCTGATCTTGCTGACGTGCACATTCGTATTGATGATTGAGTTTCAAGTGTAAGTTCAGGTGGGCAACTGTTTTCAGGGTACCTCATGTCAATGAAAGCTGCCCTCGTCCAACCTCCAGTGATGCTGCCACAATTTTGGGTGTTCATTTGACAGTACACCCTTTTCACTCCCTGTGGTGTGGTGATGTTGTAGTATCCTGAAGGGGTAGCTGGATTGCATTGGTATAGTTCTTTGCAAGACCTGGGGGGTATCGCAAAGAAACACACTTATTACACCTCTGAGCTCATTGAGAATGGCTTCCTTCAACTGTTGTTGCTCTGTGTCATTCAGTGTACCGGGGAGTCCTGGTTGGCCGTCTGCCCCATTCTCTCCTGGGATTCCATCAGCACCATTCTGTCCTGGAGGTCCCTGTGGACCAGGTGGACCCTGCTCTCCATTGGTGCCATTCATCCCTGGAGGTCCCTGTGGACCCTGCTCTCCATCACGTCCATCACAACCTGGAGGTCCTGCAACACCGTCACGTCCTGGCTGTCCGTCTCTGCCATCTCTCCCTGGCAGGCCAGGCATGCAAGTCACTGCAGAACAAGTGTCCGCTGCTTCTGTTGTGAGGTACACAGCAGTGAAGCAGATAAGAGCTACAAGGAGCTTGACTGTAAGGGGAAGCATCTTCTCCTGCAGTTCTTTCTGTTCTCTCACTGGAAGACGTTGCTATTCCTTGATCGCTGCTGTCTTTGGAAGTTATCCTAAAGCTCTCTGATCTTGGCAGAATGTTAATAGGCCATTCTTAAGTTTTCAAAGGAAATAGGTTGTGCTTCTCTAAGTGTTTGCCTTTGAGACAGCAGGCTTGACTGTCAGCTGAAACTGAACTGCTGACACTCCACAGCTGTCCTTCTTATATGTGTTCTGCACTGCATCTGTAAGGCACTAACACTTTGATGTGGTTAAAATGCATATTTACACTGCCATGTCTCACTTCCTGTATACTGTCTGTATACAATCCACTGAATCAAGGCTAACTGAACTGCTGCACTGTTACCATAGCAACATATGTACTAGAGCTGCAACAGATAATAGACATTCACATCTGGATATCCTGACCTACATTCATCGAATATCTGTCGAAAGATTCATATATTGTAGTAATTATTACTAGTGTGCCAAATATTGTAACTTATAGCCCTTTAAAGTGAAAACCCTAACTTGTCTTTGCGCTATGTAACACAGTCCAATCAAGAAAGTGAGGCAATGATTACATGATTTCAAGTGCTGCAGTGATTACCAGGTTGAAGGAGGTGAACTGAAGAATCAGCTACAGTATAATTGTCTGGGAGCTTCGCATCATAATATCTGAATAGTAGCATGCCAAATGAATATCTGGGGAATAAGGATATTGTTTCAGCTTTCGTCTTCAGCACTTTCCACTGCTGTCATTGTGTATTAATGTGCATGTTTTCACACACCATATAGCAGATGCCAATTTGAACATTGCATGCAAGAAAAAAAGGTGCATGTGTAAACTATGTGTAGGTGTGCTGTGTAGGAGAGACATGAGTATATATATGTCATCACTGGTCATAGCCAAAACGGCCTTGACTTCAGCAGAGATACTTCATAACAGAATGGGAGTGATACAGTTGGTTTGTGCAGATAGTACAGGGCTAAGACTTGCATGGAACATAGACAGACGCGATAGGCAATATAGACAATATATACAAATTAACACAGACAAGTTAAGTTGCCAGAATGCATGCTGCGCATATGGGTCAGCCCCTTCATGTGTGTGAAACATGTGATTGTGTTTACATATATATAAGTAATTATTCTTTATACATACATGTATGGGTTGACAGACATTGATGGATATGTGGATAATGATGCAACACAGTTGATGTAACTGATCCACTAATCAAACGCTGTCAAGTTCACAACAGCCTTCCCCTCACTTATAGTGCACTGTGTTTGTGTACACTGCCACTTGTACACACATGTTTGTCCTGAGCTGTATCTCACTTGCAGTGATGTAGTGATGTGAGTGAGTGCCTTCACTTGTACAAGTGTACATAACCCTATCCATGTAGAAGGAGGTGTTACTCCACCTACAGCTAAGGTGTAGTACTGAATACTGTGAATCAGCATAAGAGACATGAAGGTGTATAATTTGCAATTATATGCATACTTAATTACATCTGTTTACATATATTCATCTTTGATGAAAAATTATGTTTAGTTGTTTTACGAGAATAGAATATTTTTTCCATTGTGCATGCTTTGAATGACACATCATTCAGACATATCTGGCAGTTATATTATCGACGCTGCCTACAAATTATGCCTAGGCTTGGCTCCCCGCCACTCAACACCCCCACAGATCTATGGTCTGCCAAAAGTACACAAGGAAGGAACCCCCTCCGTTCAATCGTGGCTGCCAGTGGATAATTGGATTGGATGATTAGATTGAACTCACCCCTTGGCCAAGAAATTGGCCAGTATCATGGCTCCACTGTTTGGCAACACCACCCCCTACATCCGGAATTCAGCAGTATTTGTGGAACGCCTTCGACAGACCCATCTTGAGGAAGATGACCGCCTGGTAAGCTTTGATGTGGTGAGCCTTTTCACCAAAGTGCCAGCGGATGAGGCCTTCCAGGTGATCGCACTACAGCTCCATGAGGATCCCACTCTGGCAGAGAGAACCACAATTCCCGCAGAGGACCTCTGTTCCCTCATTCAGCTCTGCTTCAAGGTCACCTACTTTCAGTTTGGAGATCAATTCTACAGACCAGTACAAGGAGCAGCAATGGGCTCCCCTCTTTCCCCCGTAGTTGCCAATCTGTGCATGGAAGCCTTTGAACAGCAAGCCCTAGCCAGATTTCCATGTCAACCCAGGTTATGGGTGAGATACGTAGATGACGTATTTGCTGTTTGGCCCCACAAGGACCACCACCTCAGCGCGTTTCATGACCACCTCAACAGCCAGCATCTCTCCATTCAGTTCACCATGGAAGAGGAGTCTGACAACAGGATTGCCTTCTTGGATATCCAGGTGGAGAGACAGGACACCACTGTCAACACTGCGGTGTTCAGGAAGAGGACACACACTGACCACTATCTCAACTTCGAGTCCCACCACCACCCCAGGGTCAAGAGAGGTATTATCAAGTGCCTCAAAAACAGGGCTGAGAAAGTGTGTCATGGGTCGAAGCGGCACGCAGAATTTGACCGTCTCCGCAATGTGTTCACTGCCAATGGGTACCCCGACAGACTGGTGAGGAGCATCTTACCAGGGCGACCGACCACTACAAACCCCAGAAACACGACAGTGATGGAGGGACCAGCCCCAAAGCCACTGTTCCTGCCATACATTGCTGGGGTCACTGAAAGGATCGAGCGCGTCTGTCGTCCCCTTGGGATACGAGTGATCTGCAGTTACAGGGCAAGATGAGAGAAGCCCTTGTAAAGGTGAAGTAACCTAGACAAGAAGAGAGTTGTCTACGAAGTTCCCTGTGGAGAGTGTGATCATGTGTACATTGGCGAAGCAGGAAGGACCATGAGGAAGCGACTAACCGAACACAAAGTGGCATTGAAGAAGCAGGACCAAAAGAATGGCATTGCTGTACACGCTTGGAAGTCCGGTCACCAAGTGGATTGGGAATCTGCCAAAGTGAAGGAAGTTGTGCCAAACCTCTCCCACAGAAGGATCGCAGAAGCTCTCCACATCCACCAGACAGCAAAAACAACAAACCTAGATTGTGGACTAACCTGGACTGCTGTCCTTCTATCTAACCTGGACCCCCCATGTTTATTCATTTTCCATAGACTATGCTTTTAAGTTACTTTATGCCCTTACGTCATTCTCATCTTATGATGTCACCCTGCCTCCACTATCCCGCCTATAGTTGCCCTATATATAAGTCGCGATTCCTTTAAGTTTTGTACAACTGATGAAGATCTCCGGATCGAAACGTCTTGGATTGGATTAATGATTCCCTGCTGTGACCTGCTCCAATATCTACTTACTCATCAAATTATGCCTATAGGAAGTGTGTGTGTGTGTGTGTGTGTGTGTGTGTGTGTGTGTGTTGGTATCAGTAGATTGTGGTATGTTCTCAGCTGACCTGCATAACGCCATAACATTACATGACATTCTGAATAATATGGCATTCTGTCCCTGCTCACTGTGGTAGGCTACAGTAGTGACACAAACTAGTGCAGTTAGTTAACACAATGTGCTTGTTCAAACTGTAAACATGCCACTGTTTTCTTTGCCATCACATGTCACTGGTTTGGAGGAGTATCAATCACTACTTACACACTCCATGACACTCAAGCTATACAGGCCTACATAGCTATAGGTTGAGCAAGTATAACTGCAATCTACTGCTGTTCACTACTTCTAACAGCAAAGCTACACTTGTATGGGCCTAGGCTGATGAAACTTTCCTGCAGCTGGTAATCAGTTCACATATATCTCGAGTTGTTCAAGTCCAATGTCATCACGGAATGAAGGTTCGTAAGAACAAATCCTCAATTCTATGTCGTCATTCACTTCCTGGTCTGCTGAGGTACTGAACCACGGTCCACCACGATTGCAACATTGGCTGCCGACTGGACACCCCTGGGAGTCCCACAGAGGGTCATTGAGGAACCATTGGCTGAACACATATGTCCCAGTAGCACCTGACTCACAGAAGTAGTTCTGTCCGACAAACGAAGGTGCAGCAGGACCGGGGTATGGGGCAGCACAGGGACAGTTGTAGGTGGTGTAGTTGTAGTCTTTTGATATTCCTGCTGCAAATGTCCAGACATGGTGCCGCGCTGTGCCACGTGTTACCAACAGTCCATCGGCATAGTGACTTGCTGCTGTATTGTGACCTGCACTTGCGTAATCTCTAAATGCTTCATTTGAACCATAATTGTACCCTAGAGCTCTACCACAAATGTTCTTGTAGGCAATGCCATGTACAGGGCAGTTGACTGAGGTGCATTCTCTTCGTGATGATCTTGATGACCTGCACATTCGTATTGATGATTGAGTTTCAGGTGTAAGTTCAGGTGGGCAACTGTTTTCAGGGTCTGTCATGTTAATGAAAGCTGCCCTTGTCCAACCTCCAGTGATGGTGCCCCAATTTAATGTGTTCATTTCACAGTACACCCTCTGCACTCCCTGTGGTGTTGTAATGTTGTAGTATCCTGAAGGGGTAGCTGGATTGCACTGGTATAGCTCTTTGCAGGAAGAGTGGAATCTTGCCTGACACTGCAGCATAACAATTTCATCTCTGAGCGTATTGAGAATGACTTGTTTTAGCTGTTCTTGCTCAGTGGCATTCAGTGCACCGGGGAGACCAGGGGGGCCTTGTGCTCCTGGAGGGCCTTGCTGGCCGTCTGCCCCATTCTGTCCTGGGATACCGTCAGTACCATTCAGCCCTGGAAGTCCCTGTGGACCCTGCTCTCCATCACGTCCATCACGTCCTGGAGGTCCTGCAACACCATCACGTCCTGATTGTCCATCTCTGCCATCTCTTCCTGGCAGACCAGGGATGCAAGTCGCTGCAGAGCAAGTGTCAACTGCTTCTGTTGTGAGGTACACAGCAGTGAAGCAGGTAAGAGCTACAAGGAGCTTCACTGTAAGGGGCAGCATCTTCATGGGCAATTCTTTCTGTTCTCTCACTGGAAGATGTTGCTACTTCTTGATCACTGCTGCCTTTGGGTGTTGAAAGTTGCCTTGAAGCTCTCTATTCTTGGCAGAATGTTAATAGGCCGTTCTTGAGCTTTTAAACGAAAGAGGTTGTGCTTCTCTAAGAGTTTGCCTTTGGGACAGCAGGTTTGACTGTCAGCTGAAACTGAACTGCTGACACTCCACAGCTGGCCTTCTTATATAGGCACTAACACTTTGATGTGGTTAAGAACACATATCTACATTGATATGTCTCAATATAAGTTACACCGAGCTCCTTCGGTGTCTACTGGATTTAGAACATTCACAAAGTGCAATATAAGTTACAGTTGGGATTGAGGTTGAGCACCAAATCTCAATGTCTTTTTGTATAAGCTCATTGCCATCTCATAGCTAGCACTTTAAAGAGAGGAGGAGGGGATTAGATTGATGAGCAACTTCACATAGCTGTGTACAAGTATACAAATGTGCATGTGTACGTGTGTGTGTGTGTGTGTGTGTGTGTGTGTGTGTGTGTGTGTGTGTGTGTGTGTGTGTGTGTGTGTGTGTGTGTGTGTGTGTGTGTGTGTGTGTGTGTGTGTGTGTGTGTGTGTGTGTGTGTGTGTGTGTTTGTAGCAATTCTTGTATGCATATATGAATGAATTTCCCTTCTCCTTCCAGCCCATGCATAAATTCTGCTATTCCTTGCAACCACTACAAGCAAATAGAATAGACAACTAAAACCCCATAAAGTCACACAGTCGTGTAATTCCACCACTAAACACACTGTATGTTGGCTGTGTTTGTAGTAAAACAATGTGGACATGTTGTAGGAATGATGTGAATGCCTTGTGTATTCAGCACACCTTAATGTAGTCACTGTCAGCTCCACTCCCCTCACTAACCATTATCTACAACTGGTACATTATCAGGACATGTGTGTTGCTCTTTCTACAGGCGGAGTCAAATACTCTGCCATCCTGTGAGTGCATGCGTGTGCGCTCGCGGGTGTGTGTGTGTGTGTGTGTGTGTGTTTGTGTGTTTGTGCGCGCGCGTGTGTGTGTGTGTGTGTGTGTGTGTGTGTGTGTGTGTGTGTGTGTGTGTGTGTGTGTGTGTGTGTGTGTGTGTGTGTGTGTGTGTGTGTGTGTGTGTGTGCGTGCGTGTGTGTGTGTTTGTTTATATTCATTCTGTGTGTATCTATTATGTTAAATAGCAGTCAGTGTTATGTGGTATGAGCATATATTGTATTTATATAAGCTGCCAATAATAGCTTTCAGAATAGGCTGGATGAGTGCTCTCTTTGTGTGAGCACTAGCACCTGTGTGTAATTCTGTTGAAAGCTATGTGATCAGATGATTTACTGATCTTGTGCACACCTGTTACTGTTTAGTGTGTTTTGTGTACACTTGTATGGAGTGGCCCAAGGCATGGGCTGCCATGTGTCTGTACTAGCAGCTGTTAGGTGTTAAGGTGTGTCACAAGCAGCATAGGGTGGTCGGGTGTTTGCAGTGTAGGAAGGTTGTTGGTGGCAAGAGAGTACGGCCAGTTGATCTTCAGTGTAGAATGTGGTATTGCCCTTCTAAGATGTTCATATAAGGAACTGACAAGGGACAATTGTAGAAAGTACCAGCATGAATGGAATGTGTATGGTTAAGAAGTGTCATGAAGCATCCATTCAATGCAAGAGCTCCTTGACATTTGCACACTTACACACCCTCCTCCTCCTCGCTCACTACAGTCTCTCACACTCTCCCTCTGTCCCACCCTCTCCTTTCATTCTTCCATCCCTCTCCTCACCCAGCAAGCAAAGTCGTCTTGGCCCCGAGCGTGGGTAGAGTCCATGAAGATCATCAGTTCCAATCCTAGTGACCGTACACTGGTAAACATGCTTCGTGTCCTCTTTGGAGAAGTCAGAAATGACAAGAGAATTGAAAAAGACTGTAGCAGTAGTTTGTGTCCATGCAATCTGTGGAGAAGTGACACTACTCAGTTGTGTGAGAGAGATGGTGGACCGTGACATATACCACATGCAGTGTTGGATAATCCTGGACTGATTGCGATATATACCATTTCTTACTCTAGAGTGACTTTCTGTCAATTGCACTTTAGCTTCCTTCACAGAAACAGATGCGCATCGCGTTGTGTGTCTCTAACTTTAATATGCCTTAGCTAACTAGCTAGTGCTGGTTAGTTGCGGAAGCTTCTGCCGATCCCTCCTTCCAAAGATGGCGCATGCATATTTGCGTAGTCAAGTGAAGCTCAGAGCTCGAGTGGGAAGAGAGTTGACCCATAAGAGTGGTAACCACATTGCTTGAAAGTGTTTCGCTGTTGGACCATGGTTTGTACTCAGCGTCATCTATTTCCGCTGCCCCTCTCCCCCCTCTTGGGACCCTAACATCACAGCACATCAGCTACGCAGCGAGCAGTGACAAGAGCGACACAGAAGGTGAGATACACGCACCGTGTGAGCTGAGGTATGCCAACTGTGTTTGGTGTAGGATACTAGCTTTGGACGCACACCATTAGCTAAGCCTATTATAGTCGCTTCCCGAAACAGTGCGCGGTTAGCTAGCAAGTTACCCTCGTAGAAGAAGCATCTGCGCCAATATAGCTAGCTAGCTGGTATCCACAGTTGTATCGTTAAGATAATGTATTTGTAGTGCTGTAACACGTACTCGATGTGGTGTGTTATGGCCTGCAGGGCATAGCTGTACATGTATAGCCATCTGTTAGAACTGCCAAAACAGCTATCAAATAGACTACATGATCTCTCTCTCTGTGTGTGAGCCTGCTTGGTATTTGGTGTTGAGCAGAAAGTTACAACTAGCAATGGATATGTAGGTTAGTCTCACGTAGCTGGACCGCCATTTTGCTCCAGCTACAATAGACTATTCACTACCTTTACTGACTGATCGAGTCCTTATACGGTATGTGTGTAGCAGTCAAAGCAGTCCATTGACATTCCTCATTGTGTCTGTTGTAGGAAGCAATTCTTAAGCATAAACACGGCTAGGCCAGTGGAAGAGGGCCACATCCTAAGACAGGCACGAAAGAGGTCTTTGGACATAGCCCTATTCTAACGGCCTAGCTGTGTTTACACTTAAGAATTTCTTCCTGCAACTGTTCTACACTCAGCAATAATCCTGTAGTTCGCAACAACCTCATTGTGTCTATCTGCCCATGAGTATAGTTGTTGTTGACTCATTCCTTGCTACCCCCCAGGGAAGCAGGTGGCCTGTGTTGCTGTTTATGCTCTAATGCTCTCCAGTGCTGTTGTTTTATTCCTCTTGGTGCCCTAGCAGAGCTGCCAGTGTACATGAATGACCTCCTATAATAGCATCAATCACACCTTGTGCACTCCCCACCTGATGGTATATGATTTGGACACTTTCCCAGGTTTGCATATTCTGCATCAAATTAATAGGGTGCATATATTATAATGAAGGTTCTTACTTTACATATATGATTATGACCATTAAAATATGAGGCATAATTACACATAATTATGTAAAATGTAGTAAATGTGCTTTATTTGATAGTGTGCAGTGGCAATGAATATAACGGTTGCCTCTGTGCATTTTTGGAAGAGGGACCAAACTTTGCAGTGAGAACACCCCCAGTATACTTTGTCTTGTACTTCCCTTTCTGCATATGGTGTTTGTGCATCACCTCATTGCTACTGCCACGCACCCTACCATATGAACCATGCTGTTTGATGAGTCATTTTCTTTCCTTCTACGCTGAATGTACAGCATTAAATGCACAGCTTAAGCTTCCCAAAATACTACTGCCTGAAATGCAGAAAAACAAAATTCTTCTCATTACCTATAGTCTTATTCACTTCTTCTTCAGTTTCATGACACCATTGTTACTCTCATATTTGAAGCTCCTGTGTTTCAGTGGTGTGAATTGTGTCCATTGTCCAGTGCTTCCTTTATTATTACCACTCAGAAACACTAATGTATACAGCTGCTGTTTACTGCTGTGACTGTGTGTCCCCACAATCATGCACAAGTCTTCGCAATTCGAATTCATGTGGTATGTGTAATTATATGGATTTGTGAATGTGCAATGCGCAGTGTGTGTGTGTGTGTGTGTGTGTGTGCGTGTGTGTGTGTGTGTGTGTGTGTGTGTGTGTGTGCGTGTGTGTGTGTGTGTGTGTGTGTGTGTGTGTGTGTGTACTGAGAGATGAGAGAGATGCTGTTTCATTCCTCTTGGTGCCCTAGCAGAGCTGCCCATGTGCATGAATGACCTCCTATAATAGCATCAATCACACCCTGTACACTCCCCACCTGATGGTATATGATTAGGACACTTTCACAGGTTTTCATATTCTGCATCAAATTAATTAGGTGCATAATTATATGGTGAAGGTTCTTATTTTACAGAAATAATTATAACTATCATATTATGAGGCACAATTACACATAATTATGTAAAATGTAATGAATGTGCTTTATTTGATAGTGTGCAGGCAATGAATATATCGGTTGCCTCTGTGCATTTTTGGACGAGGACCAGAACATGTGGTGAGAACACCCCCAATATACTTTGTCTTGTACTTCCCTTTCTGCATATGGTGTTCGTGCATCACCTCATTGCTACTGCCACGCACCCTACCATATGAACCATGCTGTTTGATGAGTCATTTCCTTTCCTTCTACGCTGAATGTACAGCATGAATGCACAGCTTAAGCTTCCCAAAATACTACTGCCTGAAATGCAGAGAAAACAAAATCCTTCTCATTACCTATAGTCCTATTCACTTCTCTTCAGTTTCATGACACCATTGTTACTCTCATATTTGAAGTTCATGTGTTTCCGTGGTGTGAATTGTGTCCATTGTCCATTGTCCAGTGCTTCCGTACCGATCAACATGCAGCAATACTAATGAATAGCTGCTGTTTACTGCTGTGACTGTGTGTGCCAGACCCTCAGTCACAAGTCTTGGCAATTCACATAGTACATGAAATTATATGGATTTGTGTGTGTGTGTGCGTGTGTGTGTGTGTGTGTGTGTGTGTGTGTGTGTGTGTGTGTGTGTGTGTGTGTGTGTGTGTGTGTGTGTGTGTGTGTGTGTGTGTGTGTGTGTGTGTGTGTGTGTGTGTGTGTGTGTCTGTCTGTGTGTGATGTGTGTGTGTGTGTGTGTGTGTGTGTGTGTGTGTGTGTCTGTCTGTGTGTGATGTGTGTGTGTGTGTGTGTGTGTGTGTGTGTGTGTGTGTGTGTGTGTGTGTGTGTGTGTGTGTGTGTGTGTGTGTGTGTGTGTGTGTCTGTCTGTGTGTGATGTGTGTGTGTGTGTGTGTGTGTGTGTGTGTGTGTGTGTGTGTGTGTGTCTGTCTGTCTGTGTGTGATGTGTGTGTGTGTGTGTGTGTGTGTGTGTGTGTGTGTGTGTGTGTGTGTGTGTGTGTGTGTGTGTCTGTCTGTGTGTGATGTGTGTGTGTGTGTGTGCGTGTGTGTGTGTGTGTGTGTGTGTGTGTGTGTGTGTGTGTGTGTGTGTGTGTGTGCGCACGTGTGTGAGTCTGTGTGTGTGTGTGTTTGTGTGTGTGTGTGGTGTGTGTGTGGTGTGTGTGTGTGTCTGTCTGTGTGTGATGTGTGTGTGTGTGTGTGTGCGTGTGTGTGTGTGTGTGTGTGTGTGTGTGTGTGTGTGCGTGTGCGCGTGTGTTCATAAGACTGCATTGCTATTGCACTATTCTCCTGTATTCACATGCACATGTTGTGTGTGTTCAGATGTAATTGCAGCTGTACTGCACTGTAAATATTATCAGAGGAACAGTCCACAGAATGATGAACTAATGTGTGTTGTATTAGGAGGCTATATTATAAGTTATAGCTATAGCTATAGCTAGCTAGTGCAGTGTTGAATACATATTTTAAACAAAAGTACATCTCTTCATTACGTGTCGACAGCAAGCATTATTGATCGGCTGCATTGCATGACATGCATAATGTATTAGCAATATTGCATCATCATGGAGTTGCAGAGAGCAACAGAGGGGAATCCCCATTGGTGCACGACATGTAGCCATATCCACGCAGCTACTCCAGAACACCTGTTGTTGGATCTGATTTTATTTCTGATTATGCAGAGGCACAGATCTAGCTAGAAAGCAAGCACATGTAGAGGTCTCTAGTCTGTTGAGTCCATAGCATTGTGTGAGGACGATCGCCCTACACTGGTGCACTTGGTTGATGGCACTTGCAATTGGTTAGAGGTCATGCCACTTAATTGTTTGTGGAATTCCTTTTTGATGTGTTTGGTACTTTTGTATAGTTGAGCGCTGCATTTCCCCCATACTCCTTTCCATCACACTTTGTCAGCCTTAATTAACAATTGTGATTATGCATTTGTCATTGTGGGTGGTTTTAGCTCTTCCAATTTGTGTGATAAAATTAACAATTGATAGCTTAACTGTCAGTAATATATTCCAAGCACTATGAGCATGTAATTGATGGACTGATAGTCAACAGTATACACATACAGTAACATTGTGTGTATAACACCAGTTGTGTTCACTGTATCTTCCCCATATCTACTTCTGTTCAAACCACAAGTGTTAACTTGTGAAGAATGCTGACGTGACCAGTCAGCCATCATCTGTAATACCATCAGTATGCTCAAAGCCTCCATTACAGTGAAAGAGCTGTCAATCTGCTTAATGCTAGTTCACTAGTTGTCTGAGATGGACAGAACAGAGGGATGTGTATACACATTATATTATACTTGGTCCTCCTTTACTGCCTGAATCTTATCTAATCCAGCAATGTTTACACATGTATACACACTGCATGCTGTACACATGGGTCAGTCCCTGCATGTGTGTGAGTCTCCATAGCTACATGAATAAATAAAAATATGTTCATATATGCATACAACACTCCGTGTGTATGGGTGGAGGGATATTGATGCAACACAGTTGATGTCACTAATCAAACACTGTCAAGTTTACAACAGCCTTCCCCTCACTTATAGTGCACTGTGTTAGTATACACTGCCACATGTACACACATGTTTGTCCTGAGCTGTATCTAACTTGCAGTGATGTAATGATGTGAGTGAGTGCCTTCACTTGTACAAGTGTACCTAACACTATCCATGTAGAAGGAAGTGTTACTTCACCTACAGCTAAGGTGTAGTACTGAATACAGGTAATTTGCAATTATATGTATAGGTAATTAGTGCATGCTGCAGCAAGCAAATGTAAGCTTGCCTAAGGGCATTGAATTGAGGGTGCATGGGAAGAAATTCAATGGCATGCCCTTAGGCAAGTTACATTTGCTTGCTGCAGCGTGCACTCCAATGGCGGCGGTGCAGGTTCTGACCGGCTGTAACTTGCGCTGGTGGTCTTTTCTTCAGCCACTAAACGCATTTATACTTTCTGGCACATGTGGTGGTGCGGATGGTGTGTGTGCTGGCCCGGGGCCACTGTAACTTGCTCTGGTGGTCTTTTCTATGACCAACTAGTGCAGATACTCTACTGGCACATGTGGTGGTGGCTATTGTAACTTGCACTGGTGGTATTTATTTACTTTAGATTAGTGGTTTATATTGTAACTTGCACTGTATTCATCTGTTTACAGAATTCATTCTTGACAAATAATTTTGCTTAGTCTTTTCAGGAGAATGCAATTACAACAATATCATCTCCTTTGTGAATTCTTAGAATGATGCATTATTCAGATATAGCTATCTGGTAGTTATATATAATTATTGACACTAGCCCTTACAAATAATGTCTAGGAAGTCATGATCAGTTTGTGTGTGTACGTGTATGTATGTGTGTATGTGCATGTGTGTGTGTGTGTGTGTGTGTGTGTGTGTGTGTGTGTGTGTGTGTGTGTGTGTGTGTGTGTGTGTGTGTGTGTGTGTGTGTGTGTGTTGTTGTGCTTGTTGCACTGGTTTGGAGTATATAGTATTATTCACTACTTGCACACTCCATGACACTCAAGCTATACAGTCCTACATAGCTATAAGTTGAGCAAGTACAACTGCAATCTACTGCTGTTCACTACTTCTAACAGCAAAGTTCCATATACATGTTTGGGCATTTTGGACCTTTCACAGTAAATACATTCATGACTTAGGAATGTCACTGTTGTACTTAGTTGACATAGATCTCCAGCTGATCCACTCCAATGTCTTCAAAATGGTCACTAAAACACCATTTCACTTCAATGTCGTCCCGTGTGACTTCATTCAGTGTGGTACTGAACCACGGTCCACCACGATCACAACATGTGTTTCCACTTGCACACCCCTGTGAGTCCCACAGGGGGTCATCAAGGTACCACTGGGAGTTCAATACTCCCCCGCTCTCGGACTCGCAGAAGTAATTTTCTCCCACAAATGGAGGTGCAGCAGGACCAGGAAAAGGGGCACAAGGGCAGTTGCAGCAAGGGGAGTTGTTGTCCTTTGATACTCCTGCTGCGAAGGTCCAGATGTGGTTACGAGGGCTGCCATGAGTTACTGATAAACCATCAACATAGTAGCCATCTATAGTCTGACTGAGTTTGAAATGCATCTGGTGAAACAAGTGCGTACCCACGAGCTCTTCCACAGACCTTGGTGTAGGGAATCATGTGTGCTGGGAAGGTGGCTGCAGTGCAGCCAGCAGTGGTATGTGAAGACCTACACATGCGTATGGAGGACTGGACAGTGTAGGTCAGCCCCTGAGGACAAGTATTGGCAATATCTGTCATGTTAATGAAAGCTACCCTTGTCCAACCTCCAGTGATGCTGCCACAATCTGATGTGTCCATTTCACAGTACACTCTTTCCACTCCCTGTGGTGTTGTAATGTTGTAGTACCCTGAAGGGGTAGCTGGATTGCACTGATATAGTTCTTTACAGGAAGTAGGGACAAGTCGACACTGTATCATACTCAGTTCATCTCTGAGCACACTGAGAATGTCTTCCTTCAGCTGCTGTTGCTCAGTGGCATTCAGTGTACTGGGGAGTCCTGGGGGGCCTTGTGCACCAGGTGGTCCTGGTTGGCCATTCACGCCCGCAACACCGTCACGCCCATCAACACCTGGAGATCCTGTAGCGCCGTTGCTTCCATCTCGTCCTGGTGGGCCTTGTGCTCCAGGTGGTCCCGGTTGGCCATCTGCCCCATTCTCTCCTGGGATACCATTAGTGCCATTCAGCCCTGGAGGGCCCTGTGGACCAGGTGGACCCTGCTCTCCATTGCTACCATTCAGCCCTGGAGGTCCTGCAACACCGTCATTCCCATTGCGTCCTGGCTGTCCGTCTCTGCCGTCTCTCCCTGGCAGGCCAGGGATGCAAGTCGCTGCAGAGCAAGTGGCAGCTGCTTCTGTTGTGAGGTATACAGCAGTGAAGCAGGTAAGAGCTACAAGGAGCTTGACTATAAGGGGAAGCATCTTTTCTTGCAGTTCTTTCTGTTCTCTCACTGAAAAACGTTGCTACTCCTTGATCACTGCTGTCTTTGAATGTTCTCCTGTTCGAAGCTCTCTATTCTTGGCAGAATGTTAATAGGCCGTTCTTGAGCTTTCAAAGGAGAAAGTTTGTGCTTCTCTAAGAGTTTGCCTTTGGGACAGCAGACTTGACTGTCAGCTGAAAACTGAACTGCTGACACTCCACAGCTGTTCTTCTTATATTTGTTCTGGATGCATCTGTAAGGCACTAACTCTTTGATGTGGTTAAGAATGCATATTTACCTTGATGTCTCTCACTTCCTGTATACTGTCGGTATACAATCCACTGAATCAAGGCTAACTGAACTGCTGCACTGTTACCTTAGCAACATATGTGCTAGAGCTGCAACAGATAGTAGACATTCACATCTGGATACCCTGACCTACATTCATCAATTATCTGTCGAAAGATTCATATATTGTAGTAATTATTACTAGTGTGCCAAATATTGTAACTTATAGCCCTTCAAAGTAAAAGCCCTAACTTATCTTTGAGCTACATAACACAGTCCAATCAAGAAAGTGAAGCAATGATCACATGATTTCAAGTGCTGCAATGATTACCAGGTTGAAGGTGGTGAACTGAGGAATCAGCTACAGTATTGTCTGGGAGCTATGCATCATAATATCTAAATAGTTGCATGCCAAATGAATATCTGGGGAATAAGGATAATGTTTCAGCTCTTTCTTCTTCAGCACTTTCCACTGCTGTCATTGTGTATTAATGTGCATGTTTTCACACACCATATAGCAGATGCCAATTTGAACATTGCCTGCAAGAAACAAAAGTGCATGTGTAAACTATGTGCAGGTGTGTTGTGTAGGATATGTTATATATAGGCATTGGAGCAAACTGCAAGTGCAATGATCTTTATATGTAACAGTGTGGTTGAGGTTGAGCACCAAAACTCAATGTTATGCTGTACAAGCTCATTGTCATAACGTAGAACTTTTATGAGTGGAGGGGATAATGTGAAATTTCACAGCATGTATCCATCTCTCTAGCTATCTGCATACTATTTGGAGTTGCATGTGTGTATCCTGTACGGTGGATAGTGGAAGTGGCTGTGTGCAATGGTGCAATGTGTATGTAGTTCTCACATCCACATGCACGTGTATGTGTCACAGTGTGTAGTGAGAACAATCTATAATGTAGTGACAGAGCAATGTACTGGCCAATAAGGACGCTGACATTTAACAAGCTGACTGACTTTAACGGAAATGGTCCTTGGGCGTCTCTACAGCAACTTAGATTAAGTGCCTCTACAACACTCTAGTTTTGGGTGCTCGCTACAGCAACTCAGCCTTGGGCGCTCGTAGCCCTAGCACACCGTCCGTCTTGCTCCTCACACTGCTGGCAGCCTTAGCACGTAGCTAGCTCAGCATACTGAAGATTTATCTATGAAGATCCGTATCTTTAAAGTACAAACAAACATGGCGGAGCCCAGGAAATGCCACTAAAGACGGGAATACTTCTTGGGAAACTATCCATGTCAATTGAACTAGGTCCACAGACACGACTGAATGTCAATCTTCCGTTATTTTCTCAGAAGATTTATCTATGAAGATCCGTATCTTTAAAGTACAAACAAACATGGCGGGGCCCAGGAAATGCCACTAAAGACGGGAATACTTGGGAAACTATCCATGTCAATTGAATCTAGGTTCACAGACACGACTGAATGTCAATCTTCCGTTATTTTCTCAGGCGTGGGTCCGCGTAGTGTTCTAGATCTGACTGACTATATCTACGGACCGACTGACAGACAGACCAAGAAGACCCCTGCGCTACGCGCGCGCGGTGTAACAAGGCGCTTGTATTATGACGCAGGAAGTGAAGCTTAGGCCCGTGCTCAAGTAGGAAGAGAGGTGACTCATAATGTTGGCTAGCTACCGTAGCTACATTGTGTGTAAATATTTCGCTGTTGGCCCATTGCCTGTACTCAGCGCCATCTTCATCGGCAGTGCTCTCTTGAGACCCAACTGCACAGCCTCAGCCAGCGATCAGTGACAACGGCGACATAGAATGGTGAGTTAAGCGTGTCACGTTAGCTGAGGGGTGCCAACTGTGTGGTGTAGGATGGCATAGCTATTGAAGAACTGCAGAGAAGAGCTATCTATAGCTAACCTGCATGAGTGTTCAGTGTGTGTGTGAGCTACACTTTCAGTACATTTCAATGAAGTTGTGTACATACATGGACAAAAGCTACACATTGATATTATTGTGACTTTGACCATGTGACTGTGAATGAATCTGAGCATGTCTGACTGTCATTGTCGAAGATGCGCCCAGTTTGGGTCGTATGTTTCTGAAGTATGTAACTTATGTTATTGACATAGACATTATACCATGTGTTGTCATGGCATCTTCAATATTACTGTCATGGCAACTTACTGCAAATTGTGCAGAAATGTACATTAATGGAATGTCATAATAAGGACAAGATGAGGCTCTTGTTGTTTCTATGGTTACACCTGTGACTCCTCCCCCCATTATGAGTATTCGTAGCCATTATGGGTATTGGTATGGAATAGAACATGTTTAATACTCTCCATTGAAAAGACATGTGGTGTATCTTCTATGACGGCAGGTGTGTGTGTGTGTGTGTGTATGTGTGTGTGTGTATGTGTGTGTGTGTGTGTGTGTGTGTGTGTGTGTGTGTGCGTGTGTGTGTGTGTGTGCGCGTGCGTGCATATGAATATAGTGTGTGATTCTCGTGTGTGTAATTTGAGCTGTTCACAGATAGTCTTTCTTGAGCACTGGTCTCTTGAGGAGTATAATTGTTCACAGTAAATGACATTGTAAAGTTTTGCAATGAATGATATATATACCCCGTGTGTGTGTGTGTGTGTGTGTGTGTGTGTGTAGTTAGAAGTATGTAATGTCATCTCCATTGTGAGTGCTTTCATTGACAGCATTCAGCCATTTAGGAATGCATTGTTCAGTTTCAGTGTTAAACATTATCAGTGAAAAAGAGTGTAACTGTATGCACTTGTTTGTAAGAACAGGAAATTATCGGTAGTTGCCATGATAGCACTCCCTGTTAACTAATTCATAAACACACACATAACATGCTCATTAAGGAGGAGCTGGGGTTGTGTGGTGACACTGCACTGTCTCGAATTCAGTTGATGACAAGGAGGGATCACTGGATTTACTTCTTTAGAATTATTTTCCTATTTCAGACTATATACATTGAATGTTAAAATTCAGTAGCCAGCTTGAGTGTTCTGTGTGTGTGTGTGTGTGTGTGTGTGTGTGTGTGTGTGTGTGTGTGTGTGTGTGTGTGTGTGTGTGTGTGTGTGTGCGTGTGTGTGTGTGTGTGTGTGTGTGTGTGTGTGTGTGTATGTGGGCCAGCTTGAGTGTTCTGTGTGTGAGCCTGTTTGTATTTCTGTTGTAAGCTGTGGAGCTGGTGTCTATACTGATCTAGTGCACATATATGACATGGACCAAGGCATGGGCTGCCATGTGTCTGTACGAATGGCTATTAGGTGTTGAGGGAGGAATGTTACAACCAGCTATAGATCGTGAAGGGTAGGATGGGAATTGTCGGCAAGAGCTATAGGGTACGGCGAATGGGGCTTCAGTGGTCCAATGTGAGAGTATTAGATATGGATTCAAGCTTTGTATATACGTACATGAGCTGTTGTCATGGTACCTGTGGGTGGGCAGGTCCCCTGTAGTCTCCAGTCCTTATTGCTACAGAGCATGCCCCAATAACTTACAGTTAACTGTTCTGTTCATACTGTACACTCTACACTTGTGATGGCTAACTCACCAGGTCACCATCAGTTATATATGATGACTGTCTGTCTAATTACACGTTCACATATAGTCTTCCTTGAACATTGGCCTTTTCAGGAGTATATTTATTCACAGTAAATGACATTGTAAAGTTTCACAATGAATGAAATACCCTGTGTGTGTTAGAAGTATGTAATGTCATCTCCATTGTGAGTGCTTTCAGTGAGACAGCATTCAGCCATTTAGGAGTGCACTGTTCAGTTTCATTGTTAAACATTATCAGTGGAACAGAGTGTAACTGTATGCACTTGTTTGTGAGAACAGGATAATTATTGGTAGTTGCCATGATAGCACTCCCTATTAACTAATTCATAAACACACACATAACCATGCTCATTAAGGGGGAGCGGGGTTGTGTGGTGACACTGCACTGTCTCGAACTCAGTTGATGACAAGGAGGGATCACTGGATTTACTTCTTTAGAATTATTTTCCTATTTGGGACTATATACATTGAATGTATCCAGTAGCCAGCTTGAGTGTTCTGTGTGTGTGTGTGTGTGTGTGTTGTGTGATATTGTGTGAATTTGTGTGATAATGTGTGTGTCTGTGTCATCCATTTTGTGTGTGTATAGTTTTACGTCACAGTTGCTAGCATGTTGTCCATTCCTCACTCATCTGTCCTGCACCGGCCCACATTAATAGGTTGACCAAACTATTGGGCCATGGTAGGAAATGGCAGGGACAGCTCATCTTTGATGTCCATCACCAAGGCGACATCTTGGGCTTCAATCAGCAACCTACGTATAGTCCTGGGCTTCAGTCAATATCTTATAGCCCTACATGGGCTCTATCAGCCTACAGCCCTGGGCTTCAATCATCAGTCTACAGCTCTGGGCTGCAATTGGCAACTAATAGCCCTGCTATGCTGTCAACTGCTAATAGCCCTGGGCAACTATCACCTGCTACCAGCTCTGGCCTTTCAAGCACAAATGTCATCAGTCAGCATTATCAGAATGGCTACCATGGCAACAATGCAATGTGCTACTGCGACTTTCCCCCTGATGACACTGGAGCTAGCCATGCAATAGGACAGAGCCATTGCAGGCCCATCAATAGTAGCCCAGGGCTACTAACGTATGCTACTGGCCAACAAATGCCCATTCACACTACCATGGCTCCACAGGCGTTGCACCCAACCATAACTGTGTCTGCCTCTAATCACGTTGCCATGGTACCTGGACTGCCATCCGTGCACAGGGGAGTTCCCTCGTCGATTCCTTCAACTGTCCTTGGTGCTTACAATGTGCACGATGTTGACTTTAACCAGTTCTTGTCAGAGTTGGACAGCATCTCCTTCAAGGCTTAAACATCAAACCTCACATTTCTCTCCAGCTTACTTTAGTGATAGTGATAGTGAAGGATGCAAACTGTACGATGTACGTAGGATGGCTCTGAATGCACACCATTGGCTTCCTGAAATGGTGCGAAGTAGCTTGTTACAACAAGAATCAGGCAATACTGCATTTCTTACTCTAGTCTCTCTCTAGCTCTCTCACATGCACTGGGGTATACTGTGTCAGTATGGCTTCCATGTCTGTAAGTGGTATGTGCCCATCACAAAACAACTGTATGAAGTAAGCATTGCTACTGATGTGACATCACTCACGCCCAACAGGACATGAGCTGTTGCCATGGCACCTGCAGGTGTGTGTGTGTGTGTGTGTGTGTGTGTGTGTGTGTGTGTGTGTGTGTGTGTGTGTGTGTGTGTGTGTGTGTGTGTGTGTGTGTGTGTGTGTGTGTGTGTGTGTGTGTGTGTGTCTGTGTGTGTATGTGTGCATGTGTGTACCATTCCCTCACACCTCTGTCAATGTCACACGTTTGGGCTGTGGAAGGGATTGCAAGGACAGCTCTTCTTTGATCTCCATCACCATGACCATCTTGATGTACCAAAGTCATGCACACAAATTTCAAGTTATGCCATAGTCGTGGTTTGTACATCAAAGGACAGCAGTTTGTGCAGATTATATACAGCCTCGCTGCCATATATGGTACACCTGCACAATGTCATGCACAAAGTTGGACTGGGAAAGATTACTGATATTTTCACTATGGTACGTATATGTAATATACCATAGTGAATTTACCATACTGCCCAGATTCAGCTTCTAGCATGTTGTTCTTGATTAACTCCTACTATTCCATTCCCCTCCCAATTCCCCTCCCTTACATCCCCCTCCTCCCCATCCACTCTTTCTTCTTCCTCTTGCCACACTGCCACACTCCCCTCCCCTCCCATATGTGTGTGATGCATGTGTTGTGTCAGTTCACTCACACTAATCACTTGCATTGTGTGAGAGAGAGGCAGTGACAAATCACATAACCTTCGTGAAGAAACATGAACTGCTAGTGATACTGCATTTCTTACTCTAGTCTCTCTCTCCCTCTCTCACATGCACTGGGGTATACTGTGTCAGTATGGCTCATGTCTGTAATTGGTAATGTGCCTATCACACGACAACTGTATGAAGTAAGCATTGCTACTGTAGTGACATCACTCACACCAACTGCAGGTGAAGTAGGATACAGCAAAGACACTGCACTCATGTTCTAGTATTTGTGTGCAGTAGAATGAGATTATACTGTGAAGTGTACAGTGTACACAGTGGTGTGCTTTGCTAACATGTGTACATCCCATTACTGCTATAGTTAGCTGTGGTGTACGTGAGGCAATGTGGGTGGATAAGAACAGAATGTGAAGCATTGTGTGTGCAGTAACTGAGAAAGTGTAAGGAATGACAGCGGATGGAGCCCACACACTTTGAATGGATGTATGTCATTGCATCTCAGACTAAGCATGCAGACACATAGTTTCCAATAATAATTATTATGTTGGTATATACTCAGTGTGGTGTGTTATGGGTATGGGCATTATTGCTATTGAAGAACTGCAGAGAAGAGCTATCTAGTTAACCTGCATGAGTGTTCAGTGTGTGTGTGAGCTACACTTTCACCATGTACATTTCAATGAAGGTGTGTTCATACACACTTGGATATTATTGTGACTTTGACCAGTGTGAATGAATGAAATCTAAAATGAACAGAACTGAGTGATATGCATATTATACAGTGTGCACACTGAATGCTGTACATGTGTGTGTAGTATCACACTGTTGTGTTTCTGTATAATTAAAAGCCTTACATGTGCATACACCACTGTGTGTGTGTGTGTGTGTGTGTGTGTGTGTGTGTGTGTGTGTGTGTGTGTGTGTGTGTGTGTGTGTGTGTGTGTGTGTGTGTGTGTGTGTGTGTGTGTGTGTGTGTGTGTGTGTGTGTGTGTGTGTGTGTGTGTGTGTGTGTGTGTGTGTGTGTGTGTGTGTGTGTGTGTGTGTGTGTGTGTGTGTGTGTGTGTGTGTGTGTGTGTGTGTGTGTGTGTGTGTGTATGTGTATGTGTGTGTGTGTGTGTGTGTGTGTGTGTACTTTAACCTGACATTATTATATTATCAGTTGTTTTGTGATACATTCTCAGATGACCCACAATGCTATAACATTCTCTCCCTACTCACATAACATGACACTCTGTCTTTGCTCACTGTGGTAGGCTACAGTAGTGACCCAAACAAGTGCAGTTAGTTAGCACAATGTGCTTGTTCAAACTGTATACATGCCACTCCTTTCTTTGCCATCACATTTCACTGGTTTGGAGGAGTATCAATCACTACTTACACACTCCATGACACTCAAGCTATACAGGCCTACATAGCTATAGGTTGAGCAAGTACTGCAATCTACTGCTGTTCACTACTTTAACAGCAAACATAATATTAAGTTTGGGCCTAAAACTAGATTAATGAGAAACTCAGCAAGTTCTGCAAATCAGTTAATGTATATCTCGAGTTGCTGTAGTCCAAGGTCATCATAGATTGATGGATGATCAAAGCAAATCCTCACTTCTATGTCGTCATTCACTTCCTGGTCTGCTGAGGTACTGAACCACGGTCCACCACGATTGCAGCAAGTGCTACCAGCTGGACACCCCTGTGAGTCCCACAGAGGGTCATCAAGGTACCACCGGCTGTTCTGACCTGTCCCAACATCACCCGACTCGCAAAAGTAGTTCTCTCCCACAAATGGAGGTGCAGACGGACCAGGGTATAGGGCACAGGGACAGTTGTAGGTGGGGTAGTTGTAGTCTTTGGATCCTCCTACTGCAAATGTCCAGATATAGTGCTGAGCTGTGCCACGTGTTACCAACAGGCCATCAGCATAGCGACTTGCTATTGTATTGTGGCCTCTTTGCGCATACGGATAATATGCTGTAACCCAACCAAAGTGGTATCCCAGAGCTCTGCCGCAAATGTTATTGTAGGCAATGCCATGTACAGGGTAGTTAATCGAGGTGCATCCTAGCGTTGATCTTGACGTCCTGCACATTCGTAATGACGATTGAGTTTCAGGTGTAAGTTCAGGTGGACAACTGTTTCCAGGGTCTGTCATGTTGATGAAAGCTGCCCTTGTCCAACCTCCAGTGATGTTGCCACAATTTAATGTGTTCATTTCACAGTACACTCTTTCCACTCCCTGTGGTGTTGTAATATTGTAGTATCCTGAAGGGGTAGCTGGATTGCACTGGTATAGTTCTTTGCAGGAAGTAGCTACAAATTGACACTGTATCAGCACATTTGCTACATCTCTGAGCTCATTGAGAATGGCTTCCTTCAACTGTTGTTGCTCTGTGTCATTCAGTGTACCGGGGAGTCCAGGGGGGCCTTGTGCACCTGGAGATCCTGTAGCGCCGTCGCTTCCATCTCGTCCTGGAAGTCCCTGTGGACCAAGTGGACCCTGCTCTCCATCACGACCTGGAGGTCCTGCAACACCGTCACGTCCAGGCTGTCCATCTCTGCCGTCTTTCCCCGGAAGGCCAGGGATACAAGTCTTTGTGGCACGGCAAGTGTCAGCTGCTTCTGTTGTGAGGTACACAGCAGTGAAGCAGGTAAGAGCTACAAGGAGCTTGACTGTAAGGGGAAGCATCTTCACTGGCAGTTCTATCTGTTCTCTCACTGGAAGATGTTGCTATTCTTTGATTGGTGCTGTCTTTTAAAGGTATAAGCTCTCTATTCTTGGCAGAATGTTAATAGGCTGTTCTTGAGCTTTCAGAGGCAATATGTTGTGCTTCTCTAAGAGTTTGCCATTGGGACAGCAGACTTGACTGTCAGCTGAAATTGAACTGCTGACACTCCACAGCTGTCCTTCTTATATTTGTTCTGCACTGCATCTGTAAGGCACTAACACTTTGATGTGGTTAAGAGCGCATATTTACACTGATATGTCTCACTTCCTGTATACTTTCTGTGTACAATCCACTGAATCAAGGCTATCTGAGCTGCTGCACTGTTACCATAGCAACATATGTACCATAGCAGTAACAACAGATAGTAGACATACACAACTGAACATCCTGACCTACATTCAGCAAATGTCTGCCGAATGATTCATAATAGTCAGGTAATTGTCCCTAGTGTGACAACTAATGAAGTCCAATCAAGAAAGTGAGGCATACTTTACAAATTTCCTCCAAAAGCAATCTTTTAGAATATAAATTTTGTATCGTATGTGTTGAAACAATTTTACCAGATTGAAGGGGGTGAACTGAGGAATCAGCTATAATATAATCATGATATCAGAATAGTAGCATGCCAAATGACTTTCAAGCTGATAAGGATGTTTTAAGCTTTAGTATATGAGTACCAATGGTATGTTTTGAATTCAATACATACTCCACTGCTGTCATTGTATATTAATGTGCATGTTATCACACATCATATAGCAGATGATGCCAATTTGAACATTGCATGCAAGAAAACAAAGGTACATACGATATGTGCTGTGTTTGTGCATGTGCGGGTTGAGGTTGAGCACCAAATCTCAATGTGATATTGTACAAGTACAATGTATTCTTGTATAAACTCATACCATAGAACTTTAATGAGAGGGAGAGGGGATTGATGAGCAATTTCACATAATTATAGCTAGTGCAAGTATGCAAATGTGCATGTGTGTGTGTGTATGTGCATGTGTGTGTGTGTGTGTGTGTGTGTGTGTGTGTGTGTGTGTGTGTGTGTGTGTGTGTGTGTGTGTGTGTGTGTATGTGCATGTGTGTGTGTGTGTGTGTGTGTGTGTGTGTGTGTGTGTGCGCGTGTGTGTGTGTGTGTGTGTGTGTGAGAGAGAGTAGTATCTTCGTTGCAATTCTTGCAATTGTATGCATAATATATGAATGTATGTTCCCTTCTCCTTCCAGCTAGCCCATGCATAATTCTACTATTCCCTGCAACCACTACAAGCAAATGAGACAGACAACTGAAGACCCATACAGTCACACAGTCGTGTAATTCCACTGCTAAACACACTGTATGCTGGATGTGTTTTGAGTAAAACAATGTGGACATGTTGTAGGAATGATGTGAATGCCTTGTGTATTCTGTACACCTTGTAGTCACTGTCAGCTCCACTCCCCTCACTAACCATTATCTACAACTGGTACATTATCAGGACATGTGTGTTGCTCTTTCTACAGGTAGAGTCACATACTCAGCCATCCTGTGTGTGTGTGTGTGTGTGTGTGTGTGTGTGTGTGTGTGTGTGTGTGTGTGTGTGTGTGTGTGTGTGTGTGTATGTGTGTGTGTGTGTGTGTGTGTGTGTGTGTGTGTCGTGTGTGTGTGTGTGTGTGTGTGTGTGTGTGTGTGTTGCAAATTATGCACATTCATGTCTCAGCTGATTAGCTGAGTTCAATATTACACCTTAGCTGTAGGTAAGTAACACTTCCTAGGCTGGGTGTGTATGTCACTTGCACTTTAGCTTCCTTCACAGAAGCAGATGCGCATCGAGTTGTGTGTCGCTAACTATAGCTACCTATAGCTAGTGCTGGTCAGTTAGGAAATGTTGCTGCGGAAGCAAAGATGGCGCATGTATAGCTATTTAAGTGCTCAGGGCTCGAGTGGGAAGAGAGTTCACCCATAAGAGTGGTAACCACATTGCTTGAAAGTGTTTCGCTGTTGGACCATGGTTTGTATTCAGCGTCATCTATTTCTGCTGTCCCCTCTCCCCCCTTTTGGGACCCAAACATCAGCTTCAGCTACGCAGCGGGCAGTGACAAGAGCGACAGAATGTTGTGATAGGTTTGGACACACACACCATTAGCTAAGCCTAGTAGGCGCGCGGTTAGCTAGCTAGACAGGCCCGTACACAGCTCTGAGACTGTCCCTCCCCCCTCTTGGGACCCTAACATCACAGCAATTCATCTACGCAGCGGGCAGTGACAAGAGCGACACAGAAGGCGAGATACACACACCTTGTGAGCTGAGGTATGCCAACTGTGTGTGGTGTAGGATACTAGCTTAGAGCACACAACATTAGCTAAGCCTAGCAGTCACTTTCCGACATGGCGCGCGGTTAGCTAGCTAGCTAGCTACCCTAGTAGAAGAAGCCCCTGCACTTGCGTAGTTCCTACCTGGAGTATCCACAGTTGTATCATTTAAACAACAGGTAATGTTTTCTCGATGTGGTACCGGCGTGTTATGGCCTGCAGGGCATAGCTGTACATGTAGCTATAGCCATCTTTTACAATTGCCAGAAACAGCTGTCAAATAGACTACATGGTCTCTCTCTGTGTGTGTGAGCCTGCTTGGTATTAGGTGTTGAGCACAAAGTTACAACCAACAATGAATATCAGTCAGTCTCACGTAGCTGGGCCATCATTGTGCTCCAGCTACAATAGACTATTCACTACCTTTACTGACTGATAGAGTCCTTATATGTGTGTAGCAGTCAAAGCAGTCCATTGGCATTCCTCCTTGTGTCTATCTGCCCATGAGTATTGTTGTTGTTGACTCATTCCTTGCTACCCCCCAGGGGGGGCAGGTGGCCTGTGTTGCTGTTTTTACTGTGATGCTCTTCAGTGTTGCTGTTTCATTCCTCTTGCTGCCCTAGCAGAGGGGAGCTGGGTCCATGGCCTAGTGTGTGTGCGGATGGATGTGAGTGTGCCTGTAGCTGCATGGGGTGATTAGTTTTGCTCCTTCATTTCTTGTCAGGATTCATCAGTGGTAGGTGGACATTGAGGTATGCAATGGGTCATTGTGAGATAGCTCATATCTGTGCAACAACAGGTTTCAAATTTCAATGTGATGTGTGCGGATGATTGTGTGTGTATGTATGTATGTGTGTTGTTGACTATGTTTGCTCCATGTTGCCATTCCTCAGGTAGCGGTAAATAGTGTGTGGGTGCAATTGGTTCTTAATTGTCTAGCAATATATTGTTTGTCATGGTGCTGCAACTTTGTACATGAGCTGTTATCATGGCAGCTGTGGGGGTGGGTCACTTGTCTCCAGTCCCTACTGCTACAGAGCATGCTCTAACAACTTACAGTTAACAGTTCTAGTTCATACTGTACACTCTACACTTGTGATGGCTAACTCATCAGGTCTCCATTAGTTGTGATGACTGTCTGTCTATATATTACATGTAACATGTCATACAAACATCAAAGTGAATGAAGCCATAGGTAACTGTCTATAGCTGTGTGTGTTGTGTGGGAGGTAATTAGTTCACAACCTGTACATCATTAGTGTGCTGTGCAAGGTTTTCAACCCTGTTGTGAAGCTGGTATTAGAGAACCAACCCTTTCTGATGCCTGAGCCAGCTCAGAAGCCCTCACTTCATTGTGTATAATTGCAGCTTCTTCTGCGCATGCTGGATGCAATGTCTCAGTTGTAGGACCAACTTGGCTTCTTGACGGACACAAGGTGAGGGACGGAGAGAAGGGCTGGGGAGACTCTCACGACACCGTTATCAATGTTTACCAATGTTTGATTAATCTGCTGTATGACAATCTTCCAACATGTTTTGCAGTACCTAGCTATAAGTTCACACAATACAGAAATCTGGTAAATGTCAGCCACACACCTAATTCAACATTCACTGCTGAAGAATCATTTAAACATGGCCAAAAGCTACATTTCCTGTTTGGAACGATGTGACTTCGGCTAGTGTGAACAAATCTAATAATCCCAGTCTGACTGTGGCTATAGTCACCTTTGGGTCTTGAGTTTCGTCTACATGTATTTTATACTGTTGCAGTACACACCAAACCATTGTGTTGTCATGGCATCTTCAATTTGTGTTGTCATAGCAACTTATTTATGCATGTGTGTGCATGCATGAGGGTGTGCATGTGTATGTGTGTGTGTGTGTGTGTGTGTGTGTGTGTGTGTGTGTGTGTGTGTGTGTGTGTTGTGTGATATTGTGTGAATTTGTGCAATAATGTGTGTGCTTGCATGTGCCTGTGCCATCCATTTTGTGTGGTATAGTTTTACACATTGTCACAGTTGCTAGCATGTTGTCCATTCCCTCACTCATCTGTCCTGCACCAGCCCACATTAATAGGTTGACCAAACTATTGGGCCATGGTAGGAAATGGCAGGGACAGCTCATCTTTGATCGATGTCCATCACCATGGCGACATCTTGGACTTCAATCAGCAACCTATGTATAGCCCTGGGCTTCAGTCAATATCTTATAGCCCTACATGGGCTCTATCAGCCTACAGCCCTGGGCTTCAATCATCAGCCTGTAGCCCTGGGCTGCAATTGGCAACTAATAGCCCTGCTATGCTGTCAACTGCCAATAGCCCTGGGCAACTATCACCTGCTAGCAGCTCTGGCTGTTCAAGCACGAATGTCATCAGTCCGCATCAGCAGAAAGGCTACCATGGCAACAATGGAATGAGATACTGAGACTTTCCCCTTGATGACACTAGAGCTAGCCATGCAATAGGACAGAGCCACTGCAGGTCCATCAATAGTAGCCCAGGGCTACTAACCTACAGTATACTAATGGCCAAAAAATGCCCATTCACACTACCATGGCTCCACAGGCGTTGCACCCAACCATAACTGTGTCTGCCTCTAATCATGTTGCCATGGTACCTGGACCGCCATTCGTGCACAGCTAGGGGAGTTCCCTCGTCGATTCCTTCATCTGTCAATGCCACTTACGATGTGCATGACGTTGACTTTAACCAGTTCTTGTCAGAGTTGGACAGCATCTCCTTCAAGGCTTAAACATCAAACCTCTCATTTCTCTCCAGCTTACTTTAGTGATAGTGTTAAACTATGCAAGCACTCTTTTGACCAGTTCCACATAACTGTACCCATCCAACACATGTACTGTCTGTACAAACATAGCACACATTGCACATTTGTCATTCACAAAACTCAATTGTTTTGTTTGTATCTTTCAAGCCCTTTTCAAATTGAATGTCAAATGTTCATTCATTTCATTTGTGATGATTGAGGATTATTGTGCCCACTATATATCCATGTACTAGTGTATATACTACAGGTTAATTGGAGTGAGGTGTAAGAAGTGTGGACCAACTGTAGTGCATCACACAACATGTAATACTATTATATTGACTAGCTAATTTATTTGATAATTTACCCTATATCTATTTGTACTGAGTGTCAGTCAGGCTGATGACATGTGGATTGAGATAATTATGTTAGGCAAAAAGTGGGTGTATGTGGTAGTGGTGGTGGATAAACCTGGTGCATGGTGTTCAACTATAATACAGTAGACCCATTAATGGAACTTGTTGCCCAGCTGAAATTACAATGCACTTCACAGACCGGTACTCCCTGGCCCAAGCCATTTACAGTAAACCGAGTGCTGATGGTCAACAGTAACACACAATGTATACACATACATCATCCCTAGCTGTGGCCTTACAACTTCACACCAGTTGTGTGTTGACTGTAACTTCTCCTTGTCATCAAACCACAAGTGTTTAACTTGTGAAGGATAGTGAAGCGACCAGTCAGCCATCATCTGTAATACCATCAGTATGCCCAGAGCCTCCATTACAGTGAAAGAGCTGTCAATCTGCTTAATAGTAGGTCACTAGTTGTCTGAGATGGACAGAAATGGACAGAAATACAATCATATCAATTTCATCATCTCCTGTCAAATCGAGCGGGAAGGAGTAGACTTGCGCTCTTGAAATCTGGAAACCCTGCGTATCAAACGGGCCAAACACCCTATTCAACATACTCTTCTTATCCCAGGTTCGCCCCAGGTACCGTCCGGCACCACTCGAATCGCCTGAACCATGCCCCCAAAGAAGAGGTCGGATGCCGCCAGAAGAGGTGAGGACGCAACATCATCTGCGTTGCCTTGCGGGAACTGCGGTAGTCGGGGAAACGAAGAGGAAGGAATACGCTGTGATGGCCCCTGCAGAGGATGGTTCCACGTCGGGTGCCTGTCTCTCACCGAGGAAGAAGTGGCTGAAGCGAGGGAAGACGGCGCGTCGAGACCCTGGAGCTGTGACAGATGTCTGGCCCTCTCCTCAGCTGTACAAGAGCTCCTCCACACGGTGAAGATCCTCAACGAGAGGCTGCACTCTCTGGAAACCGACAATCAGGACCTGACCAGGAGACTGGAGCTCCTGGAGAGCCATGATAGCGCCCCGGAACATGCCAGCGCGAAAAGCGCAACGGCCGATATGGACACTGAAACCAGCTCAGACGAAACGACTTCAGCACACGAGGCTACCAAAGATGATGGCAATGGCTCGCGCAAGACCACAAAGGAAGCTCAAAGTAGGCTTAGAGGTGCTGATGAAAAGGAACGCGCCCAACAGAAGACAAAGAAATCTACCCTGTTTATCAGAAAGATCCCAGTAACTCACCAAATTGAGGATGTCAGATCGCAAATGAGGAAGTGCCCGGGGATACCCCTGAAACATCTAACGATCACGCAACCTATCCCTAACAGTGAGTTCACAGGGAAATGGAAGTATATGTCTTGTGAGGGTCCTACAACAGCGTTAGAGATGCTCACACAGGCATGTGAGAAGAGGAACCTTCCTTGGAGAATCAACTCTGCTCCCCCAACACGCCCCACTCCTTTTTTCGACAACCAGACACACAAACCTCATCGAGAACTAGCAGCAAGACCAGAAGGTCCTCCCAGACCATTCCCACCACAGCATCGTCCCCACCTCAATACCCACCCTTTCCCACCACCACTCAGCCTCCCACTATCATCCCCCCCCCCACCATCGCAGTTTTGTACACGACCCTCCACCTCCCCCAAGACCATGGCTCCCGGGTCCTCCCGGCCCTCCGGGCCCTCTCACCGGGCTTTGGCACCAGCTTCAGGCCCAGGAAAGGGAGCTGGCTCATCTGAGGCATTGCCTGGGGGCTCCACCACCACAGAGCATGCACTGGGGCCGAAACAATCAGTAAGTTATGGGGTCTGGAATGTTAGAGGTTTTGTGCAGAGGGACTACTGTAGGCTTAGGGAAAATGTGATCACAGCAACGGATCTTGACATAGTCTGCTTGTGTGAAACATTTCTAAGAAATTCTGAGATTATAAGCATTGAGGGGTATAAGTGGTTTGGACACAATAGGACCAACATCTCTAAGAGAGCAGTGAGGGGATCAGGTGGAGTGGGTGTGCTTGTCAAGGAAAGTATGTTTGATAGGTTTAGTATTGACGTTGTTGATAAAAGGCACGAAGACATCCTATGGCTTGCATGTACTCAAATAAATAACCCAGACAACACAATCTTCATAGGTGTATGCTACTTGTCACCAGCAGCCTCTAGTAGAGGAGATAAATCTCATGATGTATTTGATACTCTAAGATGCCAATGTCTGAAATTCTAGGATAAAGGAGAAATTTTGATTTGTGGTGATTTCAATGCTAGAATTGGTAGCCTGAATGACATGTCTGATGTCACACAAACTAGGTTACCCCAAAGACAGATAATTGACTATACTACTAACTCCTATGGTAAACAGCTAATAGATTTTCTGAGAGACTGCAATATGGTCACACTCAATGGGAGATTCTCAAGCGATAAAGACAACTTTACAGTAATCTCATCAGTAGGGAAATCTGTTGTAGACTATGCTATAGTACAAGCAGACCACTTCCGGAATTACTCCAATTTTCAAGTAAAAACTGTTTTGGACATATTGGAATACTACTCCATCCCATCCGATTCCCCTATGCCGGACCACTCACTGGTTTGCTGGGAGTGTACGTATCCGAAACTTATGCCCAACAAGGCTTCACCACAACGCTTAAACAGTGCTAAACTGTTACCTCATGTTCCGATATACCGCCGAGATATAAACAAACCTCTTTTTAATAGTAATCATCCAGTACAAGTACTTGAAAAGTTAATAACAGAACTAGACTCACTAACAATATCCAGTGACACTAACAATGAGGGCAATGATTTGATTGAAAATTACAGCGCATTCTACTCTCTTATTAAAAATGAGTATCAGAATCATAGCACTAAGACCCATCACAGATCATCTAAAAAGCCATGGTGGAGTTCTGACCTGGACTCAGCTAGGAAAAACCTGAGACTAATACAGAAGGAATGGACAGTAGAACAAAATACAGAAAAGAAACACAAGCTGTGGCAAAAATTCAAGAAAGAACAGCGGAGATTCAATCTCAGTACCCGTAAAGCTAAAAGACAGTTTATTAAGGAAAAACAAATTTACTTCTTATTAACAAAGGCCTCTAACACAAAAAAGTTCTGGAAAGAATACCACTCAATTGGAATAAATACTGATAAGTGCAACACTACTGACCTGCCTAGTTTCATTATAAAAGAAGATGACACACTGACTACCAGCAGT
Source organism: Ianthella basta (assembly GCA_964019415.1). Taxonomy (NCBI): domain Eukaryota; kingdom Metazoa; phylum Porifera; class Demospongiae; order Verongiida; family Ianthellidae; genus Ianthella; species Ianthella basta. The sequence continues at coordinate 906,219 of OZ025869.1, read as the reverse complement.
GAGGAAACCATGAGGACCTGGAGAAAGCATTTTGAGTCCCTCCTAAATCCCCACGACACAGAATTTAGCAATTTAGGATCACAATCTAGCAATAGTTATACCCCATTTGATGATGAAGTACTGAATAGACCTATTGATCTGGAAGAAGTGTATCAGGCCATAGCACAACTAGAGGAAAATAAAGCACCTGGTCCTGATTACATATGCCCAAGTATTATTAAGGATGACAAAGTCACCCAATACCTCCATAAATTATTCCAGAAGTGTTTTGAAACAGGAATTGTGCCCCCAGCATGGCTGAATAGCACTATCCAGCCAATCTATAAAGGAAAAGGTGATAAAAATGATCCAAATAACTATAGAGGCATTACACTGCAATCGTGCATAGCTAAGGCATTTGCTAAAATTATTAATAACAGGCTATCCAACTACCTAGAATCTAACAGTCTCTTACATGATGAACAGAATGGGTTCCGTAAGGGTCGCTGCTGTCAGGACCACATATCTTCCTTATACTTCATAATTGAAAATAGGAAATTGAGCAAGCAAGACACTTATGCATGTTTCGTTGACTTTAGAAAGGCCTTTGACTCTGTTCCTAGGAAACTGCTTTGGAATAAATTATTACATATAGGAATTAATAATAACATTCATGCTAGTATAAAGGCATTATATACGAATACCAGAAGCTCCATAAAAATTGATAACAACCTCTCCTCCCCCATTATTATTAAGCGTGGAGTGAAGCAAGGCTGCCCTCTCTCCCCTACCCTGTTTAATATTTTTATAAACGACTTGATTGGATATTTGAATGAAAAAGCTGAGGGGATTTCCTTTGGATCATGCCAATTGAATGCCCTCAAGTATGCAGACGATCTTGTACTAGTAGCAGATAAGCCTGACTCACTCAATAATTTGTTACAGGCACTTAATCAGTGGTGCACTGACAATGGAATGTGCATAAATCCAGACAAAACCAAGATTATTCATTTCAGACATCCGAAGAAACAAATTTCAAATTTTCTCTTTACATGCGGAGAATATCGTATTTATTATACACACATTTACAGATACCTAGGAGTAGAAGTTACGGAACATCTTAGCTGGGCACAACAAATTGAGAGCACATCAATATCAGCAAACAGAGCAGCAAACTACTTAATTACAAAAACTAGAAGCAGCGGAGCGCTAGTATTCGAAGTTTATACTCACCTGTATAACACACTTGTCTTACCTATCATTGGATATAGCAGTTTCTTGTGGGGTTATAAGGGATATAGTGATATAATGAAGATACAGAATAATTTAATGAGAAGCTTCCTAGGTGTAGGCAGAAATGCCCCGATTGTAGCTCTTCTAGGTGATTTAGGCTGGCTCCCCATTACGACAATCACTAAGATCTCATGCATAGGATTCTGGTTCAGATTAAGCAAAATGGCTGAAGGTAGATTAAATAAGCAGATATTTATTGAAGCAAGTAATCTAGCATCTGATAAAGGGTATAAGAATTGGATTGCCCATATCCATGACATTTTTAAAAACGACCACTCCAATGAATATTCAGCACCAACATTATGCATCAATCAAAGTCTACAATATTATAGGGAATATCTAATCAGATGCTCAATAGATAAATGGAAGTCAGAGGTTAGCGAAATTCCAGTAGGCTCTGATTCAGGTGGTAGACTAGTGTTATATAGGCAAATTAAACATGGTCCAGGTACAGAGGACTATCTGTTCACTATGAGATCACTGGGAGGTAGGAGAGTTATGGCAGGCCTCCGAGCGGGATGCCTGCCCCTGGCGGTGGAGGTGGGGAGGTACACTGGGACACCCTGTAGTGATAGGGTGTGTAGACTGTGTAATTGTGGGGAGGTGGAGGATCAGCATCACTTTTTAATCATCTGCCACACTCTTAGCTCTGTTAGACAAAAATTATTTTCTCATTGCCTAACTCTATCAAACTCATTTACAAATCTTTCTTCTTATGACAAATGTAAGTTCCTCTTAACGAATACTGATAATACATCCATATCCCTTATTCTTCAAATGTACCATTTAAGGCAATCACTTTTATGCATCAATTAGTGTATAGTCACTATGTATACTCACCTATTCACTTTCACCTGCAAGCTAATTTTTGTAAAAAAATTTTTTCAGTGACCAGTAAGCCAACCTTGGCTGAGCAGCCTCTGATTCTCATGCTGCGGTCACTCTAATAATCATTCTATATATATATACTTGCTCCTCGCATGCATGTAACAATTTACACATGTATGCAAACTGCATGCTGTGCATATGGGTCAGCCCCTGCATGTGTGTGCAACACCATAGCTATATGAATAAAGTATAAATATTTTCACACATGCTTACACCATTCTGAGTGTATGGGTGGAGGGACATTGATACAACACAGTTGATGCAGTTAATGTCACTAATCAAACACTGTCAAGTTTACAACAGACTTCCCCTCACTTATAGTGCACTGTGTTTGTATACACTGCCACATGTACACACATGTTTGTCCTGAGCTGTATCTCACTTGAAGTGATGTAATGATGTGAGTGAGTGCCTTCACTTGTACAAGTGTACATAACCCTATCCATGTAGAAGGAGGTGTTACTCCACCTACAGCTAAGGTGTAATACTGAATACATTGAATCAGCATAAGAGACGTGAAGGTATATAATTTGCAATTTGCAATTATAAGCATAGGTAATTACATCTGTTTACATATATTCATCTTTGATAAAAAAAATTATGCTTGGTTGTTTCAGGAGAATAAAATATTTTTTCTATTGTGCATGCTTTGAATGACACATCATTCAGACATATCTGGTAGTTATAATATCAATGCTGCCTACAAATTATGCCTATAGGAAGTGTGTGTGTGTGTGTGTGTGTGTGTGTGTGTGTGTGTGTGGGTGGGTGGGTGTGTGGGTGTGTGTGGGTGTGTGTGTGTGTGTGTGTGTGGGTGTGTGTGTGGGTGTGTGGGTGTGGGTGTGGGTGTGTGGGTGTGTGTGTGTGTGGTACAGCTTGAGAAACAAACTTTAACCTGACATTATTGGTATTAGTAGATTGTGATATGTTCTCAGATGACCCACAAAGCTATAAAATTACATGACATTCTGTCCCTGCTCACTGTGGTAGGCTACAGTAGTGACACAAACAAGTGCAGTTAGTTAACACAATGTGCTTGTTCAAACTGTAAACATGCCACTGCTTTCTTTGCCATCACATGTCACTGGTTTGGAGGAGTATCAATCACTACTTGCACACTCCATGACACTCAAGCTATACAGGCCTACATAGCTATAGGTTGAGCAAGTACAACTGCAATCTACTGCTGTTCACTACTTCTAACAGCAAGCATATGTTTGGGCCTATAACTAGAGTAATTAGATACTCAGCAAGTTCTGGAAATTAGTTAATGTATATCTCGAGTTGTTCCAGTCCAAGGTCATCCCAGATTGATGGACGATCAAAGCAAATCCTCACTTCTATGTCATCATTCACTTCCTGATCTGTTGAGGTACTGAACCACGGTCCACCACGATTGCAGCATGTGCTACCTCTATCAGTTGGACACCCCCCGGAGTCCCACAGTGGGTCAACAAGGTACCACCGGTAGTGTTCCCACGCCCCAATATTATTGCCTGACTCGCAGAAGTAATTCTCTCCCACAAATGAAGGTGCAGACGGACCAGGGTGTAGGGCACAGGGACAGTTGTAGGTGGGGTAGTTGGTGTATTTTGATGCTCCTGCTGCAAATGTCCAGATATGGTGCTGAGCTCTGCCACGCGTTATCAACAGGCCATCAGCATAGCGACTTGTTACTGTTCTCCCACCTCTTTGCGCATATGGATAAAATGCTAAACCCCTACCAAACTGGTAGCCTTTAGCTCTGCCACAAATATTCTTGTAGGCAATGCCATGTACAGGGTAATGGATTGATTCGCATAAGTTTACTGAATATGCTCTTGACTTGCACATTCGTACATTTGATTCACTTACAAATTTAAGTTCAGGTGGGCAAATGTTTCCAGGGTCTGCCATGTCAATAAAAGCTACCCTTGTCCAACCCCCAGTGATGTTGCCACAGTTGGTTATGTCCATTTGACAATACACTCTTTCCACTCCCTGTGGTGTTGTAATGTTGTAGTATCCTGAAGGGGTAGCTGGATTGCATTGGTATAGTTCTTTGCAGGAAGTAATGTTACGTTCAGGATCACACAGCGGCTCAGGACTTGGAGTGGGCTGAGTGTTGCAGCAACCCAGCATACTTATTTCGGTTCTGAGAGTATTAAGAATGTCATCCTTCAGCTGTTGCTGCGCAGTGTCATTCAGTGTACCGGGGATTCCTGGGGGGCCTTGCTCTCCGGGTGGTCCTGGTTGGCCGTCTGCGCCATCCTGTCCTGGAGGTCCCTGTGGTCCAGGTGGACCCTGCTCTCCATCAGTGCCATTCAGCCCTGGAGGTCCCTGCAGTACAGACCCTCCTGTTCCACAAGTCTGCCCAGGGATACCATCACGCCCATCACGTCCTGGAGGTCCTGCAACACCATCGTTCCCATTGCGTCCTGGCTGTCCGTCTCTTCCATCTCTCCCTGGCAGGCCAGGGATGCAAGTCGCTGCAGAGCAAGTGTCAGCTGCTTCCGTTGTGAGGTACATGGCAGGGAGGCAAGTAGTTATAAGAGCTACAAGGAGCTTGACTGTAAGGGGAAGCATCTTCTCTTGCAGTTCTTTTTGTTCTCTCACTGGAACTTAAGACATTGCTACTCCTTGATTGCTGCTGTCTTTGGTAGTTGTCTTGAAGGTCTCTCTTCTTGGCAGAATGTTAATAGGCCGTTCTTAAGCTTTCAAAGGAAATAGGTTGTGCTTCTCTAAGAGTTTGCCTTTGAGACAGCAGACTTGACTATCAGCTGAAACTGAACTGCTGACACTCCACTGCTGGCCTTCTTATATGTGCTCTGCACTGCATCTGTAAGGCACTATATAACACTTTGATGTGGTTAAGAGCACATATTTAAATTGATATGTCTCGAGATCACTTCCTGTATACTTTCTGTGTACAATCCACTGAATCAAGGCTAACTGAACTGCTGCACTGTTACCATAGCAACATATGTACTAGAGCTGCAACCGATAGTAGACATTCACATCTGGACATCCTGACCTACATTCAGTGAATGTCTGTCAAATGATTCATTATAATTATATTCTAGTAATTATCTCTAGTGTGCCAACTATTGTAACTTATAGCCCTTTAAAATAGAAGCCCTAACATATCTTCGAGCTAACACAGTCCAATTAAGAAAGTGAGGCAAACTTTACAAATTTCATTTGAACAATTTTGTTTATAACATTGTGCTGCAACGATTACCAGATTGAAGGTGGTGAACTGAGTGATCAGCTACAATATTGGCTGGGAGCTACGTGTCGTGATTTCCAAATAGTAGCATGTCAAATGAGTATCTGGGAATAAGGATGTTTGTTTCAGCTCTATAATCAGACGTCACGCTCGTGGCATCTATTTAGGAATGTGCCCAGTTCAAAATGGCGTCTCCTATCTTAATGTATTAAGACGCTTCAGTGAAACTAGCCAAAAGGCAGTGGCAAAGAACAATTAAAGGCCCTGGAAAGGCTTCTTTTAACGTATTGACGACGGCAGTGTACCCAAAGGCAACTGTCTCAAGCTCAACCTGGAGTGCACGTAAGAGAAAAACGTCGTAGGCTGCACCTACGTACCCCATTTTGTCTTTTCATTATTAGTTCTCCTTCCCACCGAATATTTGCGCACGACACAGGGCACCTACGGACCCAAGTTGCGTACGAAGACTTACGTACTTAGGACAGGGACTAGGATCTGAGCGCCGGTGGCAATCCGATAAGTACAGCGCTGGAGCGGGCAGGAAATTTGCCCTCCCCGTGCATTAAAGATACCCAATGCCACCATTATGTTGCGCTGGTATACGTACGGTACACGGCAGCCGCTTCATCTAGAAGTGGAGTAGCTGTGTTCGATGCTCTGCACAATCTTCAGCTAATTTACGGAAGGGGTCTTAGTCAGCGCAAGTATCATCTGATGTTACCATGATAGTCCTTTGGATATGCAAAAACTGTACAAACTAGCTAGTATATAAATTCCTTTAGAATTAAAAGGGATTTAGGAATGGCCAGCAGAAAAAGCATAGAATCAAACAACAGTAACTCAACACCATGATGAACCACATTGCTGTGAAGTTTGCTATGCATTCCTAATTTCCTTGTAGCTACATGGGACAAGCTAGCTAGACATTTGGGCCCATGTAGCTAGCTGTACAAGGTGTGTTGTGTGCTGTGTTTGTGTAAGTGCAGGTGTGTTGTGTATGAGAGACATGAGAATAGGCAATGGAGCAAACTGGCAAGTGCAATATAAGTAACAGTGGAGTTGAAGTTGAGCACCAAAGCTCTCTCAATGTAACGTTGTACAAGCGCATGACATATAACTATAGGGCGAGAGGGGAGAGGGTTGATGTGAAATTTCACATAGCATAAAAGTGTATAAGACAAGATGTTTCGGCCGAGGAGGCCTTCTTCAACAGTTAGACTGACAACTGATGAAGGCCTCTGTGTGCTAGAGATTGTAATAATATAATAATTACCCATGTGTCAACCCAATCATTGTATGAATGACACTATTGAGTTGTGCATAATCTGCTATAATACAACTACAGTCAAATGAGACAAACACCTGAAACCCCATTATAGCAACTAATGGTATGATCGCGCAGTCTTGTAATCCACCACATCACACTGTGATCATGAACACTAAGATGCATTGTCAGCAGATTGATATAAGGTCTTCTTGCACTGCAAATTGAATGGGTGAGCTACACAGTATTCTTTTCCATTTCCTAGTGCATGCATTGTCTGCATTTCCTTCACATAAACAGATATACATCAATCGTGATGTGTGTATCTAACATTATGGCTTAGTTAATATATACGTAGACCCCTGTCAGTAAAGAAATACGTAGTGCGGGAAACAGCACGGTGCTTGTATTATGACACAGGAAGTGAAGCTTAAGTAGGAAGAGAGTTGACTCATAAGATTGCCTAGGTGTGTAGCTACATTGTGTGAAATGATTTCGCTGTTGGCCCATTGTCTGTACTTAGCGTCACCTTCATCATCAGTGCTAGCCCTCTTGAGAGCTACTATATACAGCACAGCCTCAGCCAGCAAGCAGTGACAACGGAGACGCAGAGTGGTGAGTTGCGTGAGCTGAGGGGTGAGCTGAGGGGTGCAACTGTGTGATGTAGGATAGCTTAGGGTACACACCGTTAGCCTCCAGAAATAGCGTGTTGTAGCTTGCTACAACATGAGCTCAGGCCCTCCTCATGTGTGTGTGCAATGTGTTGTTTCAGTCCACTAAATGGACAAGTGACACTATATAATTACATGTGTGTGATCATGAGAGAGATTGACTAATCACATGCAGTCTTGAATAATCCTGAACTGATTGCTTTCGTACGGGGTTCTCAGTCTCAATGAAGCGCCGTTTTCTGAACATTTTCAAGCTGTTGAAGCAGAAATAATCAGTCAGTCAAAGAAGCCCTACGTTCCTAATAGCTAACACTCGGCCATAAACTGACTGCAGTTTAGGACGTTTGAGCAATTGAGGGAAGTTTACAATTCCAAATATAATATATGCAAATCTGAGTGCCCACACAATATTTGAGGACAAGAAAGACTGTGCATGTACATCACTGGCTGCGATATATGATATGACATGATAACAAACCTTCTGCTCATACTTTTTAGTCCTATCCGCATGTCCATATATGCAATACGCATTATACTTACAGTACATGTGTGCATGTGTGCGTGGTCATTACTGTTTGGTTACTGTTCGCTCAGTTCATGTGCCTTGTTGTCCTGGATGAATAGATGTGCTGAAGGCACATCCATGTGCACACTGTGAGTGTGTCCAGTGGTGCTATCTATATATATTACACAGGCAGTAGCTATATGTGTGACATCATGTAACTAAGCAGCCATGTGACATTAACAAGGAATGTTGTAGTAGTCAGGATAGTTTACCTTACTACCACAGGTGCAGACACTAGTAACATGACTACACTGTTATTGGGAATGTTGTGTTGTACCTCTACAGCTGTAGCTAGGTGAGGTTCTGTAGACTACAGCTGCACAGTAGAAGTCACGTACTCAGCACTGACCAGCTGTGGGTGGGTAGACTGCAGTAGTGGGTGCCTAGCTACTAAATTGGACTACTAATGGACCTTCATACATCTTAAGTTCCTTCCCTACTGGGAGTATGTTTCTAACAAGATGTGTGCATCTGACAGCTAGTGGTGTCTATGTGGTGCTCTCTACATTACACAGGCAGTAGCTATGTGTGTGCCATCATGTAACTAAGCAGCCATGTGACATTAACAAAGAATGTTGTTAGTAGTAGTCATGGCCATTTGCCTTACCACAACAGGGTTCAGACACCAGTTAACATGACTACACTGTTATTGGGAATGTTGTGTTGTACCTCTACAGCTGTAGCTAGGTGAGGTTCTGTAGACTGCAGCTGCACAGTAGGAGTCATGTACTCAGCACTGACCAGCTGTGGGTGGGTAGACTGCAGCAGTGGGTGCCTAGCTACTAAATTGGACTACTAACAGACCTAACCCTCTAATTGGTCGAGTTCCTTCCCTGCTCCATATAATGGGACTTATATGACAGTGTGTGTCATGTACATTGCATGTACCTACTGCATAGCTATACATGTGCACAATGGTTTGTATACCTGAGACTATAGCAGTGTATGTAACTTGCACTTGTTCATGCTGTGTGAGTGTGTGTGTGTGTGCGCGCGCACGCGCGTGTGTGTGTGCGTGCGTGCATGTGTGTGTGCGTGTGTGTGTGTGTGTGTGTGTGTGTGTGTGTGTGTGTGTGTGATTGTCATTTGTCATTTGCCGTTTTGTGATGATTGTAACATGTTCTCTATTTCCTCACACCTGTGTCACTCCCCCACATTTGATAGGTTGACCAACTACTCAGCTGCAAAAAGGAATTGCTCATCTTTGATCTCCTTCACCTTTGACATTGACTTTAACCAGTTCTTGTCAGAGTCGGACAGCATCTCCTTCAAAGCTTAAGCATCAAACCCTCATTTCTCTCCAGCTCACTTTAGTGATAGTGTTTAACTATGCAAGCACTCCTTTGACCAGCTCCACATAACTGTACCCATCCAACACATGTACTGTGTGTACAAACATAGCACACATTGCACATTTGTCAATCACAAAACTGTTCTGTTTGCATCTTTCGAGCAAGCCCTCTTCAAATTAAATATTGAATGTTCATTTATTAAATTAGTGATGAGAACTATGTCGTTATTCATCTAAGCTATGTAAGTATTAGAGGAAGTGGTACACAATATATTGCTAGGAATGGGTACACAATATATAGTGCTAGTAGTCAACAGTAAACACGCAGTGTATATGTGTGTACCATCCCTGTGGTACCCACAACCTCACACTAGTTGTGTTGACTATAATTTCTCTCAATCTACATCTGTTCGACCACAAGTGTTTAACTTGTGAAGGATAGTCCATAAAACAACTGTCATCCGTCATCTACCATCTATCAATATCATGGGCCTGATGAGCCCCATTTATGGTGAAAGGACAGCTAATGCTAGTATAAATACACTAGTTGTCTGAAGTGGACTGAGTTGTGTGATGTGTATACACGCATATGTATATTAGATTTGCATTACTTGCTTATCCTTTATTGCATGCATCCTATCTACCATATTTATACATGTGTGCACACTGCATGCTGTGTATGTGGGCCAGTACCTGCATGTGTGTGTAACATCACACTGTTGTGTTTCTGTGCAGTTCTACAATTTTACAGTTTAGCTTTGCATGCACATATGTCACTTTGTGTTAGTGTGTGTGTGTGGACAAATGTCACTATTGACAGTTCTAATAGCTGATTCACTAATAATTAAAGCACTGATAGCAGTAAAGAGATTGAACAGAATCTCCACACTAATGCGTAGTACACTGTGATTGCACATGGGGGCATTAATATTGCACCACACACGTGCTCATAATTGTTCATGGGCAACAAGTAGAGTCAGAACTTCACATATAACTGCAGTGCAATTGTCATAACGTGTACATACCCATAGCATTGCTGATGTATACAGTGATGCTTGACATTGTGTTTTCATGTAACAATGCAATTGAATGCGGATCAAGGCAAGACGAGCTACATCTCATTATGGTGTGAATTACAATTTGTTATTATTGTATATATTCTGCCGTCATGGTCTCATTGGGTATGTTGAACCGTGTGTCATCCTTTGTACCTTAGACTGGGACACGTGTGTCATCCTTTGTACCTTAGACTGGGACACGTGTGTCATCCTTTGTACCGTAGACTGGGACACGTGTGTCATCCTTTGTACCTTAGACTGGCACTCTGATTCAGACGTGGTAGCCAGCTCTAAAGTTCTCACCTGTGACCATGTCATTGCATAGCCCAGTGACTGACCAATAATGAAATACTGGCTTGGTGTACTGTATAAATGTAAGTACATATAGTCCATTTTCACAAATAACTCACTTGGTGTGCATTTTCATAAAATCCTCTACTTATTTTGCAATACAACAGACAATTAGCTGGCTTGCATACTCCATAAGTGCTAATTGACATGGACTGAAAATTGGCAGTTATGCTAACCTACTCCTATGGAAGCATGCTTTCAACAGGAATCATCTGGTATAACCCTACATGAATTTCCCATACTCCATGCAGCAAGCATGGTGAGCTCGAGGTTTGAGGGGCATATTCACTACTAGTAACAGGTTACATAGCTCATCCAAATGTCAAATAAAGGAGGATGAAATTTAATACACAAGCTGTGATATAGCACCAACTGTGTACAATTGATTCTGCCACTATATACTCTGAGGATTTGTGTTGTATGTATTGTCTCTTCACACTGATGCCTGCTTGCTTGTGTAAGGTCCGTATCTAGCTGGTAGCCATTGAGGAAAGATTACAGGACACGGCTTGTACCGTCCAAAGTGATATAGCCCCTTTTCGTGTCACATTCTGTATGCAGACTGATCTCTTCTATGCCTTCTCTTAATGTGCTCAGCAAGCACCTCTGTGATCTGTTTCATATGCCCATGAGGTTTGGGCCCTTAGTTGTCATAATCTTAAAGCCAGCTGTGCTGTTTCACCAGGCATAGGATGACAGTGGTTGCAAGTCAAACAGTGCAGCCACCCAATTATTATGACAGAACTACATAAGGATTCATCATACCAGTCAGAAGTCTGGACCAAAGCCCTTCAAGTACATTTGTACCATTCCACACAATTCCATATGACACTGCAAAGGAGTGTGGAATGATGGTAGATTACCTATGTGGTTGAATGTAGCTGTATGCGAGATGTTAAAGTATGTCCCTTTGGAGGGGAGTGTCTGTGGGGATCTAGCGTGACAGACAGAAACCGAGGTGTGTACTTGTCAAGGGGAAGAGAGGGGAATATGTGAACGAGGGTGAGATAAGGAAGGCATGCTGTGTGTGTACTATGGGGATGAGGGGGGAGATAGTCAGTCTGTGATATGTACTGTACCTTAGAGTATACATACATCATGCTGGTATGCAAAGTGGATTCCATTGGAGTAGTGACTCTATTGTGGTATCACATTAGTGGTATGCTGAATGGATACCAATTGCAAAAGGGGAAGGAGTCAAAATGTTGCAGTGATATTTGGCATAGGAATATTCATATCAGAGGGACTATATGGAGGGGAACATATTATGTTGTATGTGTTGGTGAATGGATGCTGATAGATTGAGAGGAGCATCACTGTAGTTATAAATGGGTGGAACTGATTATGTACATTTGTGTGTATGTATGTATACATGTACAGTGGAACGTCACTAAGTAACCACCTCTATAAAACGACCACCTTAGAAATAAGACCGCTATGGTTGAGTCCTGAATGCATGCCATACATATGTACGTTATGTTCTCAGAATTAAGACTACCTCAAAGAAATGATACCGACCACTCTGTTTTGCCCAGAAGGTGGTCTTATTTCTGAGGTTTCACTGTATCAATTTCAATACTTTGTGGCTTAGAAGGTTTATTGAGATTGCATAAGCTATTTCTTCGCTAACGTGCTATATGAGATGTGCTGGGAGAGTTTCAAGCACGTTCAGTGCAGTGCAGTTGATTACCACTCATTAAGTCAACTGTTATCTTGTCAGAGGATGGCAATCTAGTTGCAGCTAGATCATTGTGATTGCTCATAGGTGCATTAATATTGCACCACGCGCATGCTCATCCTAAGCTGTATCTTCTTGCAGTGATGTTTGATGTGAGAGCGTGCCTTCACCTGTATGATTGTACCTATAGTAACCTTAGCTATCCTTGTAGTAGCAGGTGCCTATAGCTAGGTCAGGTGAAATGTACATTACAATTACAGTGAATCAATGTATGATACACAAAGCTAAGGTATACAATGTAATCTCTGCTAATACTCATCCTTGAGCAATATACTACGTAGCTTTTAAGGAGCATACCAGTATACTAAGAAAATGTCAGGAATTCCAAGCTTCACAGAGAATGACACATCTCATGTGGGTAATGGGGTGTAATTGCAATACATTCATCTCCACTGTGAGTTCTTTCGGTGACACATCACTCACTGACAGGCACATGCGTCTTGCATAATTATATGGCAGTTATTGGCACCTACTACAAACATTGCTTAGAAAGTGTGTGTATGTATGTGTGCGCATATGTGTGTGTGTGTGGCACAGTATACACTTTAGTATGACATTGGTATGTTTTGCATATTGATAAATCCCATTATATTATCAGTTGCATGGCCTATGGCAATGTACATTCTGTCCCTGCTCTCTGTAATACTCATGCAAGCAAGTGCTGTTAGTTAACACGCTCCTCCAGTACAAAGTGCAAACATGCACTGCTTTCTTAATTGTCAGCCGCATGTCAGTGATTTGGAGTATAAAATAGTATCAATCACTACTTGTACACTCCATGACACTCAAGCTATACAGGCCTACATAGCTATAGGTTGAGCAAGTACCACTGCAATCTACTGCTGTTCACTACTTCTAACAGCACATGTACATATGGGCCTAGACTGATGAAACTTTCCTGGCAATCAGTTAATGTATATCTCAAGCTGCTGCAGTCCAGTGTCAGCAGAAGTACTTGGATGGGTATCGCAAATCCTCAATTCTATGTCGTCACTCACTTCCTGGTCTGCTGAGGTACTGAACCACGGCCCACCACGATTGCAGCATGTGCTACCAGCTGGACACCCCTGGGAGTCCCACAGAGGGTCATCAAGAAACCACCGTCCAAACTGCCAATGCCCAGCGACTCCAGATTCGCAGAAGTAGTTCTCTCCAACAAACGAAGGTGCAGCAGGACCAGGGTGGATGGTACAGGGGCAGTTGTACAGGGGGAAGCTGGTATCTTTAGACTCTCCTTTCCCAAATGTCCAGACATGTTCATGAGCTGTGCCACGTGTTACCAACAGACCATCACCATAGTAACTAGCTGCTGTACTTGCACCGCTCGCAGCCCTAAATGCATCAGCTGTACCATAATGGTACCCCAGAGCTCTACCGCATATGTTCTTGTACGTAATGCCATGCACAGGGTAGTTGATGAAGGTGGTGCATCCTCCTGATCTTGATGACGTGCACATTCGAATCGATGATTGAGTTGTAGATGTAAGTTCTGGTGGACAACGGTTTCCAGGGTCTGTCATGTCAATGAAAGCTGCCCTTGTCCAACCTCCAGTGATGTTGCCGCAATTTGTTGTATTCATTTCGCAGTACACCCTTTCTTCTCCTTGTGGTGTACTAATGTTGTAGTATCCTGAAGGGGTAGCTGGATTGCACTGGTATAGTTCCTTACAGGAAGTAAAGTTATTAAGTTCAGGATCACACAGCGGCTCAGGACTTGGAGTGTTGCAGCAACCCAGCATACTTATTTCATTTCTGAGAGTATTAAGAATGTCGTCCTTCAACTGTTGCTGGGCAGTGTCATTCAGTGCACCGGGGAGTCCAGGGGGGCCTTGCTCTCCGGGTGGTCCTGGTTGGCCATCTGCCCCATTCTGTCCTGGGATTCCATCAGCGCCATTCTGTCCTGGAGGTCCCTGAAAACCAGGTGAACCCTGCTCTCCATCGGTGCCATTCAGCCCTGGAGGTCCCTGCAGTACAGACCCTCCTGTTCCACAAGTCTGCCCAGGGATTCCATCACGCCCGTCACGTCCTGGAGGTCCTGCAACACCGTCATTCCCATTGCGTCCTGGCTGTCCATCTCTGCCGTCTCTCCCTGGCAGGCCAGGGATGCAAGTCGTTGCAGAGCAAGTGTCAGCTGCTTCTGTTGTGAGGTACACAGCAGTGAAGCAAGCAAGAGCTACGAGGAGCATTTTGACTTCAACGGGAAACATCTTCAGTGGCAGGTCTGTCTGTTCTCCAGTGGTCCACCGTAAGTCGTTGCTACTTTTGGTTGCCGCTTTCCAAGGGAGCTTTCACTCTTATCGCTTGAAGTTTCTCTGGCTACCAAGTCAATAGAAGCCTATTCACCAGCTCTGCTCTCAAAGGCAATAGGTGTCCTCCAAGAGTTTGTTAAGAGCAGCAATGACACTGGTTTGACTGTCAACTGAACTGCTGAAACTCCACAGCTTTCCTTCTTATATATGTGGTGTTCTTCATCAGTAAAACAGTAATACTTTGATGTGGCTAAGATGAGTATTTTACACTTATATATCTTCACTTCCAACATCCTGTGTCTGTGTACAATCCACTGAATCTGTGCTGTGGCCATAGGAGCAGTCTGAAAGAATTGATTGAAATCAGTACTCATTCCTTGGCTGTAATTTACTGAATGCCACTGTACGTACGTATATATATGAACGAGAGACAAAGGGATGAGTGTCTGTGTACGTGTGTGTACATGTGTGTAGACATACGTAGTGTAGTGACACATGACTAGTGAAAAGGAAGTGTTATATAGCCCGGTTAAACAAGCAATTGCTATAAATTATATATATATGTACCATGGCACCACAGCCCAATCCCCTCAAACACATTAATTAATACACATATTCAGTGCACTATGGTTGTTCTATAACAAATTAGTGGTGAATAGTTTTACCTCACACACACACACACAGCACACACACACACACACACACACACACACACACACACACACACACACACACACACACACACACACACACACACACACACACACACACACACACACACACACACACACACACACACACACACACACACACACTCGCACACACACACACACACACACACACACACACACACACACACACACACACACACACAGCACGCACACACTCATACTCTGGGAGTAGCTACAAAGTGGATTATGCTGAATCCATTCAATTGTATACATAACAGTACATTCAACACACACACAGCATGCAATGATATCGATGTGACGGTGCACTGGAATGGACATGAACAGCATGTGGACATACCAGGACAGGTATGAGTGGGACAGTGCCCCATTTAACTGATGGGTGATGGCTATAAAGTGAACTGTTGATAGTTGGTAGATAGCTGTCTGCACCCAGTACACAATATGCAGTAAAGCGAACACACAGAGAGTGTATTGGGGTTAACAGAAATAGCACTCTCATTTATCTGCACAGATAGGAGTGGACTGTACCCCATTACATGAACTGTAATGGGGTACAAAGTGAACTGTTTGTACTGAGGCTGCTCAATTCTCCTGGTATGTGTACACTTGTACAAATGTCCTGACGCAATCAATACACCCAAAGCATTTAAACTCATTGCCTTCCCTAATATGCATATGAAATGGCATGCTTGCTGTACAGCAGGAGAAACCCTGTAGCTCATAACAGGCGTGCACAATCAGTAACTGGACTAATGTATGGACACAAACTGCCCACATTTATCAAATGAATCACACCTGCACACATGCACTTATGGTTGCATGCACACATACACAGCACACACAGCATCCATGCACATTGTACAAAGATAGATTGTACACAGGTATTGTAAGTACTTTAAAGAAAGTATATAACCTAAAGCTACAAATGCAACACTGTCAGACACTTCCTATTGCTATGCTGAATGTGAAGTGGTGGAGGTGAGGTTGAGCCAACAACTGCTAAGACGAGAGTCTAATGTCTACAGACACACTAATGCACACACACACACACACACACACACACACACACACACACACACACACACACACACACACACACACACACACACACACACACACACACACACACACACACACACACACACACACACACACACACACACACACACACACACACACACACACTATATAGCCACAAGTATATACTTACATATTATGAAAATGATGCTGTTCCTGATTATGGTACATCAGTACCATACTCAATATACATGCAGTGATGTATGCAGTCATATGTGCAGGCAATGTACAGTGGACTGTGAAGCACGGACATGAAGAGTGGACATATCAAGACAGGTATGAGTGGGACTGTGTCACATTAAACCATATAAAGTGAACTGTTAGTAGTTGGTAGATAGTTATCTGCACCCAGTACACAATATGCAGTAATGCAAACAGTCATGTAGAGAGCAGACTGGGGGGAATTTCGAAGCAGAAATAGCACTTCTAAATCAGGACAGGTATGAGTGGACTGTACCCCATTGCATAGACAACAGTGGGTAACTATACAAAGTGAACTGTTTGTACTGTGGCTGCTCAATTCTCCTGGTATGTGTACACTTGTACAATGTACTGACCTGATCATGACACATACAAAGCTAGTGGTTTGAACTCATGGTCTTCAATGCATATGAAATGGCATGACTGCCATACCATGGGAGAAGCAGTGTAGCTGATGACAGGTGCATGTATAGTAATCAGTAACTGAGTTCAATAGGCACAATTAAACAGCCCACAATGATGAAACGAATCACACAGTCATGTGTGCACACCCGCAGCAGCTATATACACTCATGCGGGTTTATTCATATAGTCATTGTATTGCTGTAATGCACATTAAAGGACTTAACTTAAGGCTACACCGCACTGTCAGACACTTCCTGCTGAATGCGCATGTATCAGCTAGTGGGCAACATCACACACACACACACACACACACACACACACACACACACACACACACACACACACACCTGATCCAAGCATTATCATCACTACTCACTTCAGATCTCTTCGATTTTGGACCAGCTTGAATGTGCAAGAGGGACATGCCCTATCACGGATTGGAAGGTTTAAGCTCCATTGGGACCCACATGTAGAGTCATGTACACTGCAGTAAATGTAAAGAGCAATGAGTTACAATCAGTCAACTGTGTTACAATACTGTAGTCTTGCAATAATTATATTCAAATGGAGCATATTACATAATCTTTCTAATTCTTGGATTTTTTTGTTTAAAGGGACGTCCCTTCAACCTGAGGCCAATCTTCTAGGGAGTCCCGAACATTAGGCAACCCCAAACAACAATAGAAAAGACAGCACCACACTAACAACAAGCAGACTGCACTGTACAAACAAGAAGTACCAGACATACCAACTAACACTCTAACAAGGTAAATAACCCAACAGCAAACAATCCGAATGTCCCTGATTGATGTAAATCAATCAATCAATCAATCAATCAATCATTATTTAAGTGCACCATGCCCATTGGCACTAGGGCACAGATTGGCCCCATGCAGCACTTACACATAACAGGCAAAATGAATACTGAGTCATAAACCAGCAGTAGTGTTACCCAAACCTTGCATGCCACATACATACAATGATAGATAGCAGTTCATAGTTGTGGCATGTAAAATAGGCCATATATATGCAATAGGTAAAGTGCACACGTCGAACAGTTCAACATTACGTACACCAGCTGATAGCTCAGTGCCAGCCAAAGGTTCTGTGGGATTTCGGCACGAAGCGCCTGAGTGCTGAGTACGGTCTAAATTCTATACATGATACTGACTGGTCGCGATCGGCATTAATAGGACCCCCATAACGGTTCACTGACCCAATGAAATCGTCTCTCTGTCTTCCTGACCGTGTCCACGTCACTGGTAACTGAAAACGATCGCAGAAGCCTAAATGAGTGACTCATCAGCGACGCCTGAACCTTTGGTGGCACTCCTTCACCGCCGACCTACTTCGCTGGTCTTGCATGCCATCCACTGCTAAGTGAGGGCCGTCGCCTGCGATGGCCTTTTTAGGAGACTGGCCATTCGCAGGCATCGTCGAGGAGCACGGCCTACTGTACAGTCGGATGGGGTGTACATGGGATTTCATTATACTTCGGCCGGTGCACAACTGCCTCCGCAGATCCTCCCGCCTCGCCCCAGTAGAGATGGCACACTGAAGCCACGTACCGCTGGATTTCTTTCACTCTGATCAGACCGATATCCTGGAGTAAACATTCATTATACATGTTACATACTCTGGATTCGCTTTTATGGAATTCGTCTTCGCTCACTTTCCTATGTGATACGATACCCCCTATACCCGATATACTTTGTTCTTTTGATGTGTGTACACTATATTACTTCTTTTCAAAATTATTGCATGGATAGTAGACTCTACGATTCATGATTATTGCAACTTGGGGAATGGTGCCAGTATGATTTGCAGATTTAGCAAAAAAAAAAAAGAACGTCCTACAGAGTCTCTGCACTCTGCACGTATACGTACTCATCTTCTACGTGTAGACTCAATCAAGGAGATGCATTTAGAACCACAAGTGTTCAACTTGTGAAGGATAGATAATAAAACAAATGTCATCCATCATGTATATGTATTTATATAAATATTATGCCCTGATAAGCCCCATTTATGGTGAAAGGGATGTCTGCTAATGCTATTGTATATTTGCTAGTTGTCTGTGGATTTAATTGATCACATGAGTGATGCGTATATATGTGTACATACATTAGATTTGTATTGAACTTGCTTATTCTTTATTGCATGCGTCTTATCTACCATAATTATGCATGTGTGCACACTGAATGCTGTATACGTGGGCCAGTACCTGCATGTCTGTGTAACATCACACTGTTGTGTTTCTGTGCAGTTCTACAATTTTACAGTTTAGCTTTGCATGCACATATGTCACTTTGTGTTAGTGTGTGTGTGGACAAATGTCACTACTATACAGTTCTAACAGTTCTAACAGCTGATTCACTAATAATTAAAGCACTGATAGCAGTGAAGAGATTCAACAGTCCTCTCAACACTAATGCGTATTACACTGTGAATGTACATGGGTGCATTAATATTGCACCATATGCATGCTCATCCTGAACTGTATCTTCTTGCAAGTTCCTGTAATGGTGTGAGAGAGTGCCTTCACTTGTACGAGTGTACCTAACCCTAGCTATCCATGTAGGAGCAGGTGCTACTGCAGCTCATGCGGGTACATTGATATTGGTTACGTACATAATAATTGTAGTGAATCAATGTATGAGACACTAAGCTAAGGTATACAGGTAAAATCTACTACAATACTCATCCTTGAGCAATATACTATGTAGCTTTTCAGGAGCATACTTGCTAGTACACTATAAAAACATCAGGGATTCAAAGCTTCACAGAGAATGACACATCTTGTGTGAGTAATGGAGTGTAATTGCAATACCTTGATCTCCATTGTGAATTCTTTCAGTGACACATCCCTCACTGACAGGCACATGTGTCTTGCATAATTACATGGCAGCTATTGGCACCTACTACAAAAATTGCTTAGAAAGTGTGTGTATGTATGTGTGCGCATTTGTGTGTGTGTGTGTGTGTGGCACAGTACACTTAAGCAGGACACTGCTATATATGTTTTGCATATTGATAAATCCCATTACATTATCAGGTGGCCTATGGCAATGTACATTCTGTCCCTGCTCTCTGTAATATTCATGCAAGCAAGTGCTGTTAGTTAACACGATCCTCCAGTTCAAAGTGCAAGCATCCACTGCTTTCTTAATTATCAGCCACATGTCAATGATTTGGAGTATAAAATAGTATCAATCACTACTTGCACACTCCATGACACTCAAGCTATACAGGCCTACATAGCTATAGGTTGAGCAAGTACAACTGCAATCTACTGCTGTTCACTACTTTTGGTAGCACATGTACGTACAGGCCTGGACTGATGAAACTCTCCTGGTAATCAATTAATGTATATCTCAAGTTGCTGCAGCCCAAGGTCAGCAGAATCACTTGAATGGGTATTGCAAATCCTTACTTCTATGTCGTCATTCACTTCCTGGTCTGCTGAGGTACTGAACCATGGTCCATCACGATTGCAGCATGTGCTACCAGCTAGACACCCCTGTGAGTCCCACAGAGGGTCATCGAGGAACCACTGACTAGCAATCCATGCCGCAGGAACTCCAGATTCGCAGAAGTAGTTCTCTCCCGCAAATGAAGGTGCCGCAGGACCGGGTTAGAAGGCACAGGGACAGTTGTACAGAGGATAGTAGTTTCCTTTTGACTCTCCTACTGCAAATGTCCAGACATGGTCATGAACTGTGCCACGTGTTACCACCAGGCCATCCGCATAGTAGTCGGCTGCTGTAACTGCTTGTAGCCCTAAAAGCATCATTTCTACCATAATGGTACCCTAGGGCTCTACCACATATGTTCTTGTATGTAATGCCATGCACAGGGTAGTTGATGAAGGCAGTGCAGTGTCCTAATCTTGATGACCTGCACATTCGTAATGATGATTGAGTTTCAAGTGTAAGTTCTGGTGGACAACTGTTTCCAGGGTCTGTCATGTCAATGAAACTGCCCTTGTCCAACCTCCAGTGATGTTGCCACAATTTAATGTGTTCATTTCACAGTACACTCTTTCCACTCCCTGTGGAGTCCTAATGTTGTAGTATCCTGAAGGGGTAGCTGGATTGCATTGGTATAGTTCTTTACAGGAAGTAGCGACAAGCTGACACTGTATCAGCACACTTAGTTCATCTCTGAGCACATTGAGAATGTCTTCCTTCAGCTGCTGTTGCTCAGTGTCATTCAGTGCACCGGGGAGTCCAGGGGGGCGTTGCTCTCCGGGTGGTCCTGGCTGGCCGTCTGCCCCATTCTCACCTGGGGTTCCATTAATGCCATTCTGTCCTGGAGGTCCCTGTGGACCAGGTGGACCCTGCTCTCCATCGGTGCCATTCAGCCCTGGAGGTCCCTGCAGTACAGTCTCTCCTATTCCACAAGTCTGCCCAGGGATTCCATCACGCCCGTCATGTCCTGGAGGTCCTGCAACACCGTCATTCCCATTGTGTCCTGGCTGTCCGTCTCTGCCGTCTCTCCCTGGCAGGCCAGGGATGCAAGTCATTGCATAGCAAGTGTCAGCTGCTTCTGTTGTGAGGTACACAGCAGTGAAGCAAGCAAGAGCTATGAGGAGCTATTTGACTTCAACGGGAAGCATCTTCATTGGCAGATCTATCTGTTCTCCAGTGGTCCACCGTAAGTCGTTGCTACTTTTGGTTGCCGCTTTCCAAGGGAGCTTTCACTCTTATCGCTTGAAATTTCTCTGGCTACCAAGTCTGTAGAAGCCTATTCACCAGCTCTGCTCTCAAAGACAATAGGTGTACTCCAAGAGTTTGTTAAGAGCAGCAATGACATTGGTTTGACTGTCAACTGAACGGCTGAGCTTGAGACTCCACAGTTTTCTTATATATGTGGCGCTCTTCATCTGTAAACTAATAACACTTTGATGTGGCCATAAGATGAGTGTTTTACATTTTTATGTCATTGATTCCAACATCCTGTCTGTACATGTCATTGTACTGTTCGCATTTATATGAACAAGAAAGACAACTCAAAACGGAAGTGGAATATAGCAATATTGAACAAGTAACTGTTACCATGACACTACTGCCCAATGTCCTCAAACACACTAATACACAAATTATATGCACTATGCTTCTATAACAAAATTGGTGAATACTTTCACCATATGCACACACACACACGCACACACACACACACACACACACACACACACACACACACACACACACACACACACACACACACACACACACACACACACACACACACACCCATCCACACACACACACACACACACAGACACACACACATGCACACACACACACAGCATGCATGAAGGGGTGTGACAGTGCACTGGACACATGGACATGAGCAGTATGTGGACATATCAGGACAGGTATGAGTGGGACAGTGCCCCATTTAAATGATGTGTTATTGCTATAGAGTGAACTGTTATAGCTATTGGTAGATAGCTGTCTGTACCAATTCAAGTTATGGGTATATGTACATGTGTGAATGTACTCACACACTGTACTAGACATGCGTGATCTACAAAGGTATAATGGCATGCACGCACATGAATTGTGATGATTGTGTAGCACAGTAAAGGCATCGCATGCATTGTGTGTTAAATCAATTCATTGTGGGCTGCCTACTCATGCCCATTACAATGCCATTATAATTATGAATAAAAATTAACAGCTCACAGTATATGAGTGCATACACGCGCAGCACACAGTACACGTGCACACACACACACACACACACACACACACACACACACACACACACACACACACACACACACACACACACACACAGACACACAGACACACACACACACACACACACACACACACACACACACACACACACACACACACACAGCCAATCAATAACAGTGATGTTGAGTCCAGACAATGGTGTACTGCACAGTACATGCTTTACATACACATTATGCAGTAATGAGGTCATACAGACAGTGGACTGGGATGGACATGTGACAAGTGGTCGACAACAGCTAGCTCTTTACCTGCACACAAGTATGAGTGGGACTGAGTGCCCCACTACATGAACTGTAATGGGTACAAAGTGAACTGTTTGTACCGTGGCTGCTCAATTCTCCTGGTATGTGTACACTTGTTCAAATGCCATAACCTCATCACAACACGCAAAGTGTTTCAACTCATTGTCTTCCATAAACTGCGTATGAAATGTCATGCTTCGTGTACTGCAGGAGAAACACTGTAACTAGTGTCAGATACTATCAGTAACTGAATTTAAGGGGCACAAACCGTCCACAATGATGAAATGAATCACACACACATGCCCTTAGGGATGCATGAACACACAGTACTTAAGCTCTATTGTAACACTTTGTTATACTGCTATATGCATTGAATAGCCCATGCATTTAGGACAGTATCCTGATGCTGTGCACACGTACAGCACTGTCAGACACCTCCTCTTAGTTCATGTTGCATGTGTGTGTGTGTATTCATCAGTTAATGGGCATCTCTGCAAGGTCACACATACCTGATTCATTATCATCTCCTTCTGACTCTTTTCAACCATGCAGCCTGAATGTGAAGGACATGTCCCATCCTAGAAGGCTTGAGCGGGACCGGTACTGCAGCAAGTGCGAAGAGCATTGAGTTGCAGCAAGTTGTTGTATTGCAACAATGTAGTCTAATACAAGAACATGGAATGGTAGCATTTCTGGAATTAGTGTGCTGTGGTCTATAATTATAACTTCTCGGTATTCAAGATTCTAAACTCTACACTAACATAATAAAATCGGCTCCTCCCTCTCTTCCTGACGATGTAGCTATACGCGTCACTGTAGCTAACAGATAATGATGCCAGCTATAAAGCACCAGCAAGCGAGGTACGTACGTGCGTGCAGGTATATACTGTGGAATATAGCAAGCGAATTGGAATGATGTCGACACGTGGTCCGTTAGCTCAGTCGGCAGAGCGCCGTGCTGATAACGCGGAGGTCGAGAGTTCGAGCCTCTCACGGACCATCTTTTTCTCCTTTTCTTTCTATAGATGCCCTCAAGAAAGGACTATGCGTCACGCGTGAGCCGTTCCATGACAGTTCGTCGCCGCCTTACCTTGATCCTAACTCTGTGGTCTTGCCATCCCACAGTAAGTGGGATACAGCAGTCAGCTGTAGATCGGTTACGGCAGTCTCTGCTGAGCTGAGGTGGGAGTGTCTGCCAAGGCGTGCATGTCACGGACGAACATCAATCGAAATACAATGATACCGACAGGGAGCGGTAGACTGTGTACCTCGGCAGTAAGACTGGTCGGTCTCTTGACGGCCATGCATCACAGCAAGGGGGCTTTCACGCTGAGGCCGTCCGCTATAGAGCAAGCTATCATAACACGCTGGACTTGCTTTCATAGAAGTCGTCTTCCTCCTATTTCCTATAATATTATGTGATAGGACATCCCCTCTCCCTTTAACGTGCGTATTTACTCCGTTTTATTATTGTAGCCTGGGGGATAAAATTAATTGTAATTTCCTAAAGGACGTCGGCGTGCACTCTGCCAGCCACTTCAATTCGTAAGTAGAGTCTATTGGACAGACTAGCTACTCACAGTGAACAGGACAATCTGGTATGAAACTGATCCGTTTTCCTATTAAATTTTGCTGTACAAGGCAGTGCACTTATGAGACTGCATGCTGTTTAGGGTTTCCATACAGAGTGCGAGTACTGCTGCATTCTAGTAATACAGTAGAATTTGTCTGTGGGGCCGGGGGTCACTGTACATGTGCTAGACAGCCACCTCTCTAATGCAGCCACCTCTCTGGAGCAGCCACCTCTCTAATACAGCCACCTCTCTAAGGCAGCCACCTCTCTGGAGCAGCCACCTCTCTAAGGCAGCCACCTCTCTAATGCAGCCATCTCTCTAATGCAGCCACCTCTCTAACGCAGCCACCTCTCTAATGCAGCCATCTCTCTAATGCAGCCACCTCTCTAATGCAGCCACCTCTCTAATGCAGCCACCTCTCTAATGCAGCCACCTCTCTAATGCAGCCACCTCTCTAATGCAGCCACCTCTCTAATGCAGCCACCTCTCTAATGCAGCCACCTCTCTAATGCAGCCACCTCTCTAATGCAGCCACCTCTCTAATGCAGCCACCTCTCTAATGCAGCCACCTCTCTAATGCAGCCACCTCTCTAATACAGCCACCTCTCTAATGCAGCCACCTCTCTAAGGCAGCCACCTCTCTAATGCAGCCAACTCTCTAATGCAGCCACCTCTCTAATACATCCACCTCCCTAAGGCAGCCACCTCTCTAATGCAGCCACCTCTCCTGGAATTCCATTGTGTCCGTCTACACCATCTCTTCCTGACCGTCCAGGAATACAGTTCACTGCAGCGCAGCAAGAGTCAGCTGCATCTATTGTGGGGTACACGGCAGTGAAGTACATAGAGGATACAAAGAGCAGAAGCGAAACATCTTAGTGAGCATCTTAGGTAGTGATCCCTCGATTCAGCAGTGCCTCTCTGCTCTCAAAGGCTTCTAAGTTACAAAACCTTGGGAACTGCTACACCATTTGTAACTGCCAGCTCACACTGATCTTTGAAACACTGTTTATTGATGCTACATATGTGAAACGTGTCAACCATAGACACTTTTTGGACACCCTTTGTTGGAGACTGCATGTACACTGCACTGTACACTGTCCTGCACTTCCTACAGCTTGGATATATGACATTGAAACTATCCTGACTCTATAAATGGAGATGATCTGCATATATACTCTACAGTAAATGCACTAATATAAAGTATAGACATTTTTGAGAACTACACTTAATTGAGGGGGAGGGGGGAGGGATTGAGATAAAAAAGTAGCCAACAGGCCCAATGCAGACTGGAAGCATTGGCAATATGGCACCCTTTTAGCAGCTAAGCTATGCTGCCTGCAAGCAAGCATCAATCCATTCCCTCCTTTAAGTGATGCTCTCCCTTCCCGCAATTTAAAATTCCTTGTGTATTTCTTAAACACTCTCTTAACTATAGCTATAAAGCTATATAGCTACCATGGCAATGGGTGAACATATGCTGAAGAGTATTGTAAATTGCATTGCTGGTAGTTGCATACTATTATGTATTGATAAGTTCATCAACTGTTGATACTTTAAAGTTATGTATAAAATTGTCAAGCATATGTGTGCCATACTACAGGTGAATATGCATGCATGCTTTCCATAAACATCCTGCATCCATATATGGTGTGTTATGTGAGTACTGTACACCATCCATAGTGTAGTGCTGTTTTACTTTCTGTTTTCATAAGTGCCCTGCATGCATTGTCCTTCACTTCCTATAGCAATAAGTCGATGAATAGCTACTGCACACTTGTTTTCTAAATCAAGAAGGAAACTTTACACACACTGTTCACTCTTACATTGCTCTATATAAGTGTTCCACAGAGCAGTTCACTCCAGGAGGGCCCTGTTCACCAGGTGTTCCAGCAACACCAATTGGTCCATCAGCTCCAGGTGCTGCAATGGTTGGTAGTGTTTGATTAGTGCACTCTGCATGCAGCAGCTTTGTCTAAAAACGCCCATCCCTCCCTGGTTGTCCTGGCAACCCATCCCTTCCAGGCAGTCCAGGGACTGAGCAGGAGGAACTGCTTTGAGCATCCACTCCAAAGTGCAGGACAATAATGAATCCAAACAGCTGCAGGCCAAAGCTCAGGAAGTTCATTATTCTCTTGCTGTCAGCTGTATGTATTGAACAATTTACTGCTTGACAAATCTCTAGATCTATTATGGCTAGTTCTGCAGAGTTTCAAACTGCAAGTGCTTTTATACCTATTTTATGTACAAGTTCATTGTTCAACATTCTTGTCACATGCAGCTTTCACTCTTCACTTTCCATAATCTCCAGCACCTCACTCCTATAGTCATCTTCCTCCTCTTTCCGTCTGTCTCCCTTTATAGTGTAATTTTATGCATGACATACTATGTCCATGGATACACCTCACTTCCAGTGTTCTGATGCATTTTGTTCCTTGCACCTTCTTCCTCAGAACAATAGTGTGCAGATGTCCTATTCCATGCATGTGTGCACATTGTTTTAAAACTGAAATTGAAAGTCTTTGTTACCACATGGTGTCTACACCCAGCTCTTGGCAGTGCACATGTGCAGTCATGGGACAGCAATGCATAGCATCACACAGGCACTGCACATGCACTCGAACTCCATTGCTTCCTCGCCTCCCCCGTCACATTTGTATTGCTGTCTAATTAGCACCATATTGTTCACAATTATGCCTTGAAGTGGACTTTTCCATACAAGAAGCATACTTCATCTCTTAGCATGGATAGTAGAGAAAGAAGTGCCGTGCAGCACAGGTTTATAGTCGTATATACATAATTTACAATATGCATGATCACTCTTGGAGTCACCCGAGTGTATACGCGTAACACATGTCATACAAGAAGACCGGTTGGTGTAAAATTCAGCAATTAATTAAACTTTTACTCACTTTATAGACTGGGCATCTATTGCAATGGTCTCTACAAAGAGCAGACCTTTCAACAAAGTCAATTATGTCATCCTCACAGTTGGCCAACATTCCATTAAGAGAATGGCTGGCATCCGGCCCATGCACTTATGTGGACTGACCAATCAAATACAACAGAATTGTACACAACTATTGCCATACTGACATTGCACAATGTACAATTAAGCCTACTGTATAAGCACTCCAGTTACACGTGTACATACTACGGCTCAAAGGTCTACCTATAGCTAGGGGCCTATATACTTGTACTGAAAACTCTGTTCAGTAGCACACAAACTAAATCTAGAGAGTTCCACTGCTTCTATGGCCCTCCACTCTACTTGGTGCACACAGCACAGGACAGCTCTTTTGTCTCGTTATAATTGGGGCATGGAAGGCCAACGCCGCAGTCAGCCTCAACATGGTACACAAGAGCACCGTTGGTGTCAACAGCAGTTCCATTCACCACTTCAGGTGTCTTGTCCATGCAGAAGTACATGGTTCGGTAATGATTATTGCGTTCAGCCATCAGCCACCCATTGTACTCCACTGTCCATGTATCAGGGCAGGTGTATCTTCCTGGGATCATGATCTGCTTAGAACGAGAGGATACTTCACACACCGCACAGGGGACATTGTGGTGAAGCAAATCATGGCCATTCGAATTCAGTGCTTGTCCAAATACTTCATATTCTGCACCAGCCAGTACCGAGTGACCTTCATTGGCAGTGGTAGCTTCAGTGAAGTACTCAACATCAGCTCCAGCCACTGTACAGATGTAGTTAGCTGCTCCACCCTGGTGTGTAAAGTGACTGCCTGCGGTGAGGCCTTCATAAACTAGCTCAGTTCCAGTAACATTCGGGCACACTGTCCTCCCCCAACGAACATAAGTTGTTCCTCCTGAGATGGCTGGAGTTCCAGGTGCACAAGGAGGTCCAGGAGGGCCCTGTTCACCAGGTGGACCAACAACACCAACTGATCCAGCAGCTCCAGGAGCTATAATGGTTGGGTAGTGCTTCATTATTGTGTGTGTATATGCTATATTTTTACTCTACATATACAAGCAGCAGTTTTGTGAAAATGGCAAGCATGCATCACTGTGGAATGAAGTTCACTTCTTCCATACCTCCTGGAGAGCCCACAGCTCCCGACAGACCATCACGGCCATCCCTCCCTGGTTGTCCTGGCAACCCATCCCTTCCAGGCAGTCCAGGGACTGAGCAGGAGGAACTGCTTTGAGCATCCACTCCAAAGTGCAGGACAATAATGAATCCAAACAGGCCAAAGCTCAGGAAATTCATTATTTCTCTTGCTGTCAGTGAATTGAACAATTTACTTCTTTACAAATCTCTATTACGGCTTGTTCTGCAGAGTTTCAAACTGCAAGTGCTTTTATACCTAATTTATGTACAAGTTCATTGTTCAACATTCTTGTCACATGCAACTTTCACTCTTCACTTTCCATAATCACCAGCCCCCCACTCCTATAGTCATCTTCCTCCTCTTTCCGTCTGTCTCCCTTTATAGTGTAATTTTATGCATGACATACTATGTCCATGGATACACCTCACTTCCAGTGTTCTGATGCATTTTGTTCATTGCACCTTCTTCCTCAGAACAATAGTGTGCAGATGTCCTATTCCATGCATGTGTGCACCATGACTATTTTGTTAGTGTATGATATTGTGTGTATGCATGTGGAGTACTTGTGCATTTAATTTCCTAGAGAAGCAGCAATGGATGCCATATGTTTCCTTGTCACTTTCATTCTTAGGTGAAGGAGAATACCCTGTAAATTGTGTGCTGGTGGCACTAGCTTACTGATGCCAGTTTCGCTTCCACAAACACATTCAATATGTTGTGTGCATTTCCGTTGTTTACCATAGCAGCAATATTGATGAATAGCTGCTGTTTCCTTGTTTTAATGCAGAAATTGAAAGTCTTTGTTACCAGATGGTGTGCACACCCAGCTCTTGGCAGTGCACATGTGCAGTCATGGCACATCAACGCATAGCATCACACATGCAGGCACTGCACATTCAAACTCCATTGCTTCCTCCTTAGCTCTTCTTGGTTATAGATGTATATGGCTCCCTCCTCTGTCACATTTGTATTGCTGTCTAATTAGCAGCATATTGTTCATAATGCCTCGAAGTGGACTTTTCAATACAACAAGCATTCTTCATCACTAGTTAGCATGGATAGTACAGAAAGAAGTGCTGTGCAGCACAGGTTTATAGTCTTAATTCGTATTTACAATATGCACGATCTCTCTTGGAGTCGTGCACCTGAGTGTATGCAGTCTGTAGAACTCAATCGACATGCAATCTCTGCATGTCGCTATTGCAACTCAGCAGTATGCACAAGAAACATATGTGATCATGCATGCACAATGACTGGACCACTGTGCATGCATGGGCACACCAATGTGCAGCCTGCAACACCATGCAGTGCATATGGTGTTTCCGCATGGCTAGGGGGCCCAAAAGGCGCCAATCTGGCTACCGGTGCTTAAGTCCCTCCCCCTATTCTACAAAGATGGAGAGCCACAGACAGCTGTTTCGCCCTGATTGGATTGAGCTCATCAGTGTGGCATACTGAATTTGAATACATGTATGCATGTATCATGTATCATGCCACAATAGGCCTTGTTGTAGTTGAAGGACACTTGTGGTTTCAACAGATAGAAGTGTAGCATAAATTAAGCAAAGCATCAGCCAAAAGACAACTGGAAACATGTTCAATCAAGAGGAACTATTGCAGTGGTGCACAGCATGAGTGAGTGCTAGCTCAGTTGCAAATTGCAACTGATGACTATAGTATTACTTGACCCTCATGCAATCTGCACTGTAGTGCCACGGATGTAGCAGGCAGGTGGCATTAAACGAGGGCAACTACTGTCATCAACTGCATGAGCCTGCAGTGTATGGCATCGTTGAAAAGTCTCACATACTTGCACACAATGTGTGTATTGCACATTTATAGTCCATCAGTGTATACGTATTTCCTATAATTATTGAGTCATTCATGCTGATCTCTTCATGTAATGCTTGCAATGTTTTGAAGGGACATCAAGACCGATCCTTGTGGCATTGTGAAAGCACAGTGAAGCCAGTCTAAGACAACCACCTGGGGCCCAGTTCTAATTGACCGTGATATATAGAGAGATGGCTGCACTTCTATTTGAATGATGCATGACCAGTTGGCAGTTTGACAACTGTTGTAGCAATAAATCGCAGGATGAATACAGTAGTTAATGCATTAGATATGGTCAGGTGTTGTGCAACCTTGATCTGCTGCACACACAACCATGCATGCATATGGTTAAACTTACACTCTAAAGTCCGACAAATAGCAACCTGTACAGTACACTGTCATGTGCCATGGGATGAATAGCTGCTTATATACCTCTCGTCTGGCTTGCTAGGTGAAGCGGTAGGGGTTTCGGTAACCACAGGAATGTATGATTTGCATAACCTTATCAATAAATTATGCTAATTTGTGTGTTACGTCAGAGCGTGTGGTTCAATGACGTCATCCTGGGTGAAAGGAGTTATTGTCTTGGGGCGAGTCCACTAAGCTCAGTTGTCACCGTGTGTACCTCCCTGCTCGATTGTCTTGTGCTTACTTGAGGAAGAAAGGGATTCGTGAAGTTGAGTAGTCGGAATGAGCGCTCAAAGGAAGGTTATTTGCGAAGGAGAACTACTGAAGCGCTGCAGAGTGAGTTGTACCTCGTGCGTGCACTGTAGCTAACTACTTGAACAAAAGACACTGATTAGATTCGGTTACTGTTCACTTGGGATAAAGTTACACTGGTGCTATGACTGCGTTTGTTATCTGGTCACCTCGCTAATGAGCGCATGTCGGCAGCAGCGAAGTGCGGTGATGTTTGGCCCTAACGAAGTGTAGGAAGTAGCTATGTTCCTGACACTGGTTGAGTGCACCCAGGACATTGTGTGTGTGGAGGGGGGGGGGGGGGTGCTTGAATGATTCTATTGTTCAGTTTAGGACAGATTTTGTGTTGATTAAGTACTGTTTTGTGTTTTGCACAGTTTGCGTGGAGTCCAAGGCATGTGTGCTTAATGTCCATGGACGGTGAGTGTGTGGGAATGCATCTGTGGGTGTGATTGTGTACATTTCACGTACTCGTTCATGTTAGTGTGTGTGTGTGTGTGTGTGTGTGTGTGTGTGTGTGTGTGTGTGTGTGTGTGTGTGCCATCCGTCTGTACGCATGCTGCACTCTGCCATGGCTGTGTAACTAGTCAGTGAAGGAGAACTAGTGAATGAATGTGTGAATTGAATGGAGTGAAAGCTAACAGTAAAGGCTATTTATCGAATGCAGTGGGGTTGTCGATTCACCTGTGTGTGTGTGCATGTGTGTGTGTGCACGTGTGTGTATGCACGTGTGTGTGTGTGTGCACGTGTGTGTATGCACGTGTGTGTGTGTGTGTGTGTGTGTGTGTGTGTGTGTGTGTGTGTGTGTGTGTGTGTGTGTCGTGTGTGTGTGTGTGTGTGTGTGTGTGCATGTGTGTGTGCATGTGTATGTGTGCATAGGTGGGTATGGGTGTGGGTGGGTGGTGTGCACATGTATGTTTTGAGTGTGAGTGTACAGGCATGCTATTGCAAGAAGCGTAATAATGTATATACATAGTTAGTGTCTCTGTCAACAGACCGTGCTTGGGTTACCCCCTGAAGCACCTGTGTACATGAGAACTGACACTCCCACTGTGATAACTTGGGGAATGCCCTAGGCTGCATGACCATATATGGTCATCACTGATCTGTGTACAGGACACAGTCCCCATTCACACACCACACAGACATTCCTCCAACTTCCTCATCTTGTAGAAGGAACAAATGACCACTTGGTGAACTCCCTCCCCATTGCTGCTGGTTATTTGATGAGTACCTTAACACTTGTAAAGTCACAGTTAATTGGGTACTTCAAGTATACATACACGTATTAGCCTATTCACACTGGCCTCAACATTAGAGATGAGGTTTCTGGCTGGACCTCAGCTGAACCCTAATCATTTCACTGACTTCACTTGTTTATAAAAGTAAATTAATTGTGTGCAGAACATAACACAATTAAACAAATCAACAAAGACATATCGGTCTTGTAAGCCTTCTCCACCTGCATAGCCTGCACACAAACACGGTCTCAATTTTGTTCGCCACTGATGAACTCACTGTGACTCGCTGTTAATGCACCTTTATCAGACAAGCGTAATGACGCGCCTTTAGGCAACACGCTCAGGTGTACTGTATATTCCATCTACCTTCATCAGACAGTGATCAGTTGATGGAATGTCCTGCATCTGTGTTGAGTACACCTCTGACATGTCCATACTCACTACTACTGTGTTGAATGTATGCTCAATTCACTGTGTTTTCAATGTAACTCTACATGGCATAGATAGATTTGCCAAAATCTTGGCCAGCAAATCACAAAATCTTATTAATGGATCCCATGTTCAGTACTATGGGTTCCTTCAGCAGTGAATAATTGACATTTACGGGCATAGATTTGTGATTCGTTGACTAGCTTTTCCACAAATTGTCCAAGAATAGTCTTCCTAGCCACTCGCCGTAACTCTACCACATGCGTACACACTCACACTCACACTCACACACTCACACTCACACTCACACTCACACTCACACAGATGGTCACATGTACAAGGTGGCTACCACTACACGTACAAGCGTGTGTACATGAATTCACTTTTAATTGAAGATCACCAACATAGTCTGCTCTCTGTTTTTGTACAAATGTACATGATTGAAGTCAATGAAGTAATCTTTTCAGTGCTATCCTTTGTGTGACTACATTGTATCCAAGGTACCAGTCTTGTTACAGTGTGTCAGCACAGTGTGTAATTCTACCCTCAGTGTGTTGTACTTTAGTCCAAGTATGAGCGAATGCGTACGTATGTGTCAATCACAACTCTGTGAAGTGGTGTTGAAGGTAGTCCAATGCGTTGTTGTCCCCAGTGGTCTGGACTGGACATTGCGAGCATTAACTGTGACAATTCATATTGCTGTTAGAAGAAATCAGTTCATCTTCAAGCACATGGGGCATCAGATTGTGCTTGTTCTCTCTGGTGCAGCATGTCCATGTGGGTCATGTCATGTTTAGTGCTGTGGCCATGTCCTCCTAGTCTCAAGTAGCTGGAACACTTCGCCCTCAATTTTGTATTGTGATGTTACATAGTGGACAATGTCATGGTATAGAATGGATCGAGTGGAGGTAGCAGTCTTAACTATGTGAGACTAGTATCCTCTTAGGTGTGAATCACAGCAACATTGGAGAGAGTAGTGTAGACTTCTCTGGACTCCCTCTGAGCAGACCATCTTCCCTAGTGGGTGCAGTGGTAGGCACATGATGAAGGATGAGAGCCCCACCACATGTCTAGCTACTTTCAGGGTTTGGTCACTTAACCACTTGTACCACACCCTCGCATTACCATAGCAACAGATGTACCACACCCTCGCATTACCATAGCAACAGATGTACCA
The DNA here is from genome assembly GCA_964019415.1 of Ianthella basta. Classification (NCBI taxonomy): domain Eukaryota; kingdom Metazoa; phylum Porifera; class Demospongiae; order Verongiida; family Ianthellidae; genus Ianthella; species Ianthella basta. Next base: position 872,253 of record OZ025869.1, on the reverse strand, counting down.
CACCCTCGCATTACCATAGCAACAGATGTACCACACCCTCGCATAGAGGGAGTTCTGCTGCAGCCTCTGAGTCAGTTGACTGACAGTGGGATAGTAGTTTGCTCCGGCAAATCTGTTGCTATGGTAATAGTGTGCAACGTAATTATTATTCTGACATCATCTAATGGGTAGGTTATGTTTTTCACACTTCTGTTTGTGGTTCCTACCACTTTGCAATCAATGATTGGCCACCACTTTCACTAGTATACCAGTGGCTATATTACCTGTATTAATTGGCAGGGTTAAACCACAACACTTTGTAGTCTTCCAAATTGTGATATCACTCTATAGTACTGTGCTGAGTGTACATGGCTGCTTCAGGAAGACATCAAACATACGTGTGGTTTCTGGTGCTACTACCGACCCTGCTGAGTTGTCAGTTGTAATGGAGATAAAATGGCTTCATGTGCAGTTTTGAGGTTGCAGATAACAAGTAATGTCATGTGGAGTGAAATATCACTCTGATTTGAACACTTTCGGGAGGTAGCCCAGGTGGACTCATTAGAGAGGTGTCCTTATTGCAGAGGTAGTTTTGTGCACATCTCTATGTAGCTGGGACAGTAGGCACTGTCCTCATTAGAGAGGTGTCCTTATTGCAGAGGAAGTTTTGTGCACATCTCTATGTAGCTGGGACAGTAGGCACTGTCCTCATTAGAGAGGTGTCCTTATTTCAGAGGTAGTTTTGTACACATCTCTATATATGTAGCTGGGACAGTAGACACTGTCCTCATTAGAGAGGTGTCCTCGTTTCAGAGGTAGTTTTGTGCACATCTCAATGTAGCTTAGTCAGTAGGGCACTGCCCTCATTAGAGAGGTATCCTTATTTAGAAATGTGTTCTGTAGACTCATTGAAACTACTGTAGCTACTCAGCTGCATTGTCCTATTCGAGGGATACTTCCTGTTGTTCAACATGCAATGAAGTGTTTCCGCATTGTGGAAACTTTGGTATTTACCTAATATGGAGATGTCCTGATTGAGGAGTAGTTTCTAAGGACACTGAGTAGTGTGTGGGCGTTTCCTCATTGTTTATAATATCACGTGTCCCAACATTGTATGTACAGTACATGTGCTCCATTTATGTTTGTCATATAGGTACTGTTACTGTTCATTTTATATTAAACTCTTGAACTGGTATATGTACTGGAGACCTTATAAAGAACTGGCCTGTTTTAATGTACATTGTCACATTATTGCGACATCCAGTTGGCTCCTGTATCATGTCTAGCTCTGTATAGTCCAGCGTACATCAGGAGACATTACAGAACTGTGTCCCAGTGTTATCAGCACACCACTGTTTCTGCTATATGTAGTCTGTACAGTCCCATTTGTGCCCATATATGGCAATGTTTTCATTTCGCATGTGCTTATGGACGGCACCCAGACGGCATGCCCAGAAGCATGGGATGGTTTCAGTCAGCATACTTCATGGTCCACTGTCTTGAGATCATGCCTGCTCGTTACTGCCAGAGCATTGCACACACACACAGTGTCCTTTCTCTGTGCTAAGAGGCTGAGTTAGCGAGGCTGTGGAGTGATGTGTTCTAACTTACTTAGTGTCACTGTGATGAGAGTTCTGTACAGTGTGGGGTCGACATACATATATGTGTGTGTTGTGTGTGTGTGTGTGTGCGCGTGCGTGTGTGCATGCGTGTGTGTGTGTGTGTGTGTGTGTGTGTGTGTGTATGTGTGTGTGTGTGTGTGTGTGCGTGCGTGTGTGTGTGTGTGTCTGTGCAAAAGGCAGAGTAGGTACATATGTCCCTGTGGGATAGGTTGTTGACAAGGTTTCAGTCACCTTCTGTAAACTTTATACAACTATATTTATTGACCACAGGGTATTACCCCTTGGACTAGGCCTTGACCCTTGACCTCTGTAGCAAGAGGTGGCCAACCTCTACTTTGACACCTCCAGGAAGTCAGTAGGCAGGGACAGTTTGGGCAGGCCCTACCTACACACACAAGCACACGCACCAATGTACACATGATTAGACAGATGTCTTTATTTGAAGGGTTAGGTTTGTATGGTAGACACAGCTCTCTGTACAGCAAGTTATTTTACAATTAGTGGGTTCTTCTGCACACAGGATAAATGCTCTGATCCACAGAAACATTTGACAGTATTACGCCAACAGTAACACTGTGATTGAAGCAGGTTGTGTTTTGGTGTTGACCACTTTAATATTGTCATTATCACAAATGTAGTGGCTCGACTCATTGTGGGTGATTCGATTCTTGTGCAAGCTCTTCTGTATGGTGTGGTGTGGTGTGGTGTGGTGTGGTGTGGTGTGGTGTGGTGTGGTGTGGTGCAATGCATTTCTTTGCATGAATGGTATGAATACAGAATGAGCAGCACACGTGTGCACACGTGTGTATGAGTGTGCGTGCGTGTGTGTGTGTGTGTTGTGCTGATATGTGTGTCTACACCGGTGTGTGCAGGTTCGTGTGTACATTGGTGCGTGTGCTTGTGTGTGTAGGTAGGTGTGTGATTGTGCACGTGTAGCCATTTTCTTTCAGGCAGTGTTGTTTCTCTGCTTTCCTATGTAATGTCCAAACTGTCTGAAACTGTTTACTGTCCACTTGCCTGTCCGCTTGAAATGTTCCCAGCTATGACTGGACTAAGATTTACTGCACTGTTTTGCAGTTTTCAATCTTTCTTGCATCTGTAGTGATGATATCAACTCATTTGAAACTATCTCACTGTTTCACAGATGAACAGCTGCAATTTCAGTTGCTGATTTATGACCAGCGCCAGCGGAAACTGAAGAAATCATTCACGATGGATGAAATATCCAGCGTGAAGCCATCAAAAGTGAATTCCTTTCAGATTCTTCTGAACAGAAGAGGACACCCAGTCATCCACTTCCGTTCCAAATCGCAAGAGGAATTGAAAAACTGGATGGCCTTGTTGAAAGTGGGAATGGCAAAAGGTGTGTACGTGTTGTGTGTGTGTGTGTGTGTGTGTGTGTGTGTGTGTGTGTGTGTGTGTGTGTGTGTGTGTGTGTGTGTGTGTGTGTGTGTGTGTGTGTGTATGTGTGTGTGTGTGTGTGTGTGTACATATGTGGGTGCATGGGTGGGAGTGTACATTTATGTGGATGTGGTGTGTGGGGGTATTCTCATCTATTCTGTGAATGAACACAGCCGGTAGTGTGCTTGTACATACATGTAGTGTGAGGAGAGTTGAACACATAATTATATATAATGTCATAATTGTACTACCTCTGCAGGGAACATTTTCCATGTGAAAGTGATTTCAAAGGTGAACCTCATTAATGAGCATGCTCTCATCAGGTTCTTTGGCTATGCTGAGGACGGCAGCGCTTCTAACCGTGTCATGGAACTGTACGATCCAATTTCTGATCACCCGATCTACATTTGGAGATTGGATAAAATTCGTCAGTTTGTGCGCACAGACATCGGTGTTCGAATGGATCTGTGCCAGAGGTGTTTCCGTTCTCACCAGCAACCTCATTCACACACGTTCATGGTACCCACCTACTTCCTCGACAAGTGCATATTCTTCCTCTGCAGAGAGGTTGGATCAATGCATATCTTTGTGTCACAGGTGGACAATGACGTCGGTGCCCACAGCACTGTGTATCAGATAACCAGCCACAACTGTGGAGACAGGTTGCATCCACCAACATCCCCACCACCTCCACCACCAGACGTTCCCCAAAAGCGATCAAAGAAGAAGCTGAATCCACCTATTCCAGCACGAGATATTCCTCGACGAGGCTATCCAGATGCTCCAGACCCACTCCCGATGGCAGGCCCTGTGCAACCATACGTAGTCAGCAAACGGATCCACATTGATGAGCATGGGAAAACCTTACGATTATCAGGAGCGCCCCCAAAGTTTCCTGTGTTCTCTTACCATGGTTCGCCGGTTATACGCCCACCACCTAGATGTCGTACTAGGACAGCGGAAGAAGGGACGCAGCGTGATTCATTCTGGATGCAACCGTTGTTAAAGCCATCCCCTACCTTCTCAGTTCCAAACAGTTCTGATTTCACTCCAGTAAACAGGAGAGAATTTGAGTTTGAAGGCAAAGCCCGTCCCCCTCTGCAGCAGCATAAGCGACCGAGTGATTCCTCCTTGCAACAGAAAGGAGAGGAGGCAGCTTCCAGTGGTTCACTTACAGATGAGAGAGCGTATTACAATTGGAGTCGTTTCCGCAGCACTTTCAGCGTGCTCGCTACGTCTCCCAAATCTCCCTTTGAGACATTAGCTCCTCCCGTCCCTCCTCGACTACCAACTGGAAGCACTGCATCCTCCACACGTCCTTTACGAGCTAACCACAGCATGAAGGTCAGCGAGAAACGGCGTAGCCAAAGCTATTTCATGGAAAAAGATTCCATCGTTGGGGTTGTTCCATCAGTTGAGCCTTTTCCATCATCAGAATCTTCTGAACTGTTCCCTCCCAAAAATGGAGACGACGTACCAGGATTTCCACATAAAGAGCCTGGTCTGACAAACCAACGAGCAAGCACAGTTGATTTTTCAGAATTTGATGCATATGCGCTGGACACTATGGAGGGCTGCCCACCTCAGAGGGACATTGTAGAGGGTTGCACACCTCAGAGGGACAGCGTAGAGAGCTACACACCTCAGAGGGACACTGTAGAGGGTTGCACACCTCAGAGGGACATCGTAGAGAGCTACACACCTCAGAGGGACAGTCCCATGCCTTCCCATGGTAGACCAAACAGCTACTCACGAACACTGCACAGGGACCAAAGGTGGGAAGATTTGGATGCAGAGGATGCCGAGGGCAGTAGTGCTCTGTACATTAACGTCCCACGATCTTCGTATTCAAAAGTGTGTGCCCCCCAGTACAGAAACCTGAGTGCGGTGTGGGTGCAGGACTCTCCAGCTGAGCGGCTTGAACCTGTTCAAAGTGGTTCACAACACCAATCTGGTAACCATGGTGACAGTAGTCAAGGAGGCGATCGCTTAGGTGACCAGGGCCTTGGTGAAAATGCACAGGAAGGTAACCATGATGGTGATCGTAGCCAGGAAGTCTCCAGTTCTATTCAGCAGCAACCTAGTGCTGATGACAGGAGAGAGCTGGAATCAGCAAGCATGTCTGCAGAAACTAGAGAATCTGAATCATTTCGTGTCCGAGACGAAACCGGACAGCTGTCCCCTATTCACACTGGTGGATTTGCCTCCACTTCAGAAGCTGCACGAAATCCTCCACGAGATCCCATAACTGGGTTGCCCCGTGATGTGGGCCCTGCACATGGCGCATTGCTGCCAGAATCTGGTACCAGCAGTGATACTCCACGGACTCAGAGAACTCCTCTGACACCGCCACCTCGCCCGCAACCGGCACAAAATCCCATCTATGTGTCTGCAGCACATTCTCGAAAACCAGCTCGTTCTGCCCCAGCCCCTCCACCGAAGCCTCCCGTTGGAATAAAACCTTCCAACAACACTGCATACCCTCACCCTTCACACAATGTAAGCACACGATCCAAGCAACCACAGCACGGAGAACAGCCTTCACCTTTGCAGTCGTCAACTCACCGTGAGGAAGCCCAGCATTCTCGTCCCTTTATAGTCCATGTTTCACCCACCCCCGCTAAGCCAGTTCGTCCAGCCCCTGCACCACGTCCACCCCCAGAGGAGGTTAAAATGAAAGTAACGGGGACTGTGCAGGCAAGTGGTAGCCATTTTCAGACAAAGCTGCTAGCCAACCGAACTACTGTTGGTTGCCATGGTGATGAAACCCGTAGAACACCTGGTTTTGGTGAGCACAAGTTGCCTGAAGACAATACCACATTGCCACATGCCCCACACACCTCACGAACCCCACCTCCACCCCCTCCGAAGCCTAAGAGGACCATTTTTCACTAACTCCACATCTGTATTTTTAGTTCCATGCACAATCTGTCACTCTTTCTGTGTTTTATATTGTATCCATGTGCTTGAAACCATGTCACTTTTATAGTGTATTACTGTTAGCTTCATATCATTTATACATTACACGTGTTGGCAGAATACAACATGCATTGTGTATGTGTGTGTGTGTGTATGTGTGTGTGTGTGAAGTTTGTATAAACGTTACTATTGGCACTAGGTAATGTGCATATACATGTGGTTGTCCTTTGGACCTAATCTGGTAAACAATTATATGGATTACAGTTTCATGTGTAAATTTCAGTATCTGTGTGTGTGACACTATAATTCCATAATTATTCTATTGAGTACATTTCACAGTAAGAAGCATACACAGTGAATACACTGGGGCTGGCTGTGTGAGACTATTTACATACGTACCAGACTGTGTCCAACTGCAGACAAGTGACCCACCCAAAGGTACGTACCATGACAACAGCTCATGTACGTACTAACTTGAGTGGGGCACTTGTTTTGGGCTAGTGGCCCTTGTCAGTGCAGTGTTGACACCAAATGTCACAAATAAGATTTATTATGCGATGTAGTAAATGTTCATACACTCATTTGTATTATGCACTCAACTAAGGTTCTGCAGTCTGGCAGTATTCACTGAACACTGACATAGATGGTGATTCTGTATTACATAGGCACTCCTGCGTATTAGGACACAACATGGGCATGCACACACACACACACACACATGCACTGGCACACGCACTGGCACACACACACACACACACACACACACATGCACTGGCACACGCACACACGTGCCCACCCCCACACTGTACAGAACACGTACTCATCACAGTGACACTATGTAAGTTAGAACACATCACTCCACACACACCATCTATACACATTAAGAATTCTCTTGGACTCCATGCAGTATAGAGCACAAACTGAAAACAATGGCTACTATATCATACTCGAAACAGCTTTACATGTGGTTAAATGCTACAACAGCTGTGGACACTCCTGGTGCTTCTTGTAGCGATAATACAAACGCCCACACTTCAGTTGACAAGTAGCTAGCTAGCTACGTAGCTACGTTAAAGAGGTAGCCATGTATGCGCGCGTCACTACAGGCGCACCAATTCAGGGGGCGATTATATAGCTAAGGCTAATGGTATGTGCCCTACACTTTCCTTTGTCACGTACAATTGGCAGGCCTCACTGCGACACGGTCGCGACGTAGCTCACATTTCAGTTTCTGTGTCGCTCCTGACACTGTTCGCTGTCTAAGGGTCGTGGCGTTAGGGCCTTCAATAAGTCGCTGAAGGTATCACCACAAACGATCCAACAGCACATGACCCTACTACGACCCTGTGTAGTCCCTGTTACGGGCAGTCTGCACTCCTGCGCGTGTTCGCACATTTGTTCGCAACTATTAAAGCGCCATCTTGTTTCCTGTACAATTTATCGCCCAGTAATTATTCCTCCAAAAACAAGGGCAGATGTAGGGATGGTGCAGTGTGTCTCTGAAGGGCATGGCAAACCACCTGGCGGAAGAACCGTGAGAACAAGGAGGAGGGCCGGTCCATGCAAAGAGGGGGCAGCCTATCCACGCAAAACCCATGCAGGTCATCAACATTCACTGACTTTGAATACAATCGCACCATCCCTAGATGTGGCAACATTTTACTGCACTTGCAGTCTTGCTACCATCCCCATTTCACATGAAGTTTTTTGAGTATGCTATGTATCGTGAGGCTGCCGTTCATTCATTCATTGCAAACATCTGGTTGAGAGAACTAACACAAAAATATTGTGAGTAGGCAGACAACTAAACTGTCAACTAAAAAATTGCCATAGGCTGCACTGCTGCCATTTGCTAGCTCATTCACTACAACACAACTCTCCCATGCACAGTATGCAGTGTTGCATTCTTACAAATGTATGCGGTGGTGGTGGACAATGGTGGACAATGAAGTTTGTCCAAATCTGTATTGTACAGGTATGAGTGGGACTGTGCCCCATTACATGAAGACCAAGTCTACAAAGTGGTGTGTTAGTAGAATGTAGACAGCTGTCTGCTCAATTTCTGGTAGTGTACAAATGTTTCCTTTACAATTTATAACAGATTAACTTTTTTCCTGTTACATTGCGTAATTTAGTACGAGAGGCAGCTGCAAGATACCCAATGTTTGTATAGCTAACTAGCTACTAAATACCATTCTGATTCAAAGCAGATGGTGTTATGAATCACACACGTACACACAACACACACACACACACACACACACACACACACACACACGCACACACACAAACGTACACATATGCACATGCACATGCATACACACACATCCAAGGCACATTATAGAGGCTGCACATTCAAATGGTTCCGTACACAAACACACACAGAATAGATAGATGACCAGCACCATCGCCATAATTGTATGTGTGGTACATGTAGTAATCAAGAAATAATGAAAGCAGTTGATACATCACAATCAGATAAATCATCAATGTTACTATAATGTGTACACATGATACAGCAGACAGTACACCATACACATGAGAAGCTTAAGTGTATTATATTACAGAGACTTCTTTGTTTAAGGCATACAGGTCCATTATACATAATGATATATATTAAACAAATGGCTTGAAAATGCTATTTCTATACCACAAACTATGCTTGTGGTAACAACTATATGACTACATTTACAGTTCCTACCACAAGCATAGCTTTCTGTTGTTAGAACAACCCCCAATTTGGGGACATGTGCAACTTGCATATGGAATGATTGATTGATTGATAGAACAAATGGTATGGAGTGCAAAACCACATGAAGTGTTTGTGGTTTACAGAGTTACTGCTGCAAGTATACAAGGTGTGAATGGAGTTTCTGCAGTTCAGTGTGAGCTAGTATTTAAAATGTTCTATATATCAGTGAGGTGATATAGTGACTTGCTACAACAGCGGAGGCTCTGAGAGCTGATTATATAATTATATTATTTCTACCAAGCAATTTTCAATTTACAATCTTCAGCTACAAGAGAGAAGGGTTACTGAAGAAAGCAGTATTATTGAAGCAACAGCTGATTACAAGCAATTTGTGAACAGAAAACAGTGCCAGTGAAGATGTTCACAATTACCCTCACAGTCAAGCTCCTAGCAGCTCTTACCTGCTTCACTACCATGTACCACACAACAGAAGCAGCTGGCACTTGCCGTGCCACAAAGACTTGCATCCCTGGCCTTCCGGGGAAAGATGGCAGAGACGGACAGCCTGGACGTGATGGAAACAATGGTCTCCCTGGACTCCCCGGTACGCTGAATGACACTGAGAAACAACAGCTGAAGGATGACATTCTCAATGAGCTCAGAGATGAATTAAGTATGCTGCAGGGTTGCTGCAGCAGTCAACCCACTCCAAATGAATCACAATGTGAACATAATGCTACTTCCTGCAAAGAACTATACCAATGCAATCCAGCTACCCCTTCAGGATACTACAACATTACAACACCACAGGGAGTGGAAAGTATGTATTGTGAAATGGACACAACCAATTGTAGCAACATCACTGAAGGTTGGACAAGGGTAGCTTTCATTAACATGACAGACCCTGGAAACAGTTGTCCACCTGAACTTACACCTGAAACGCAATCATCAATACGAATGTGCCGGACGTCAAGATCATCATCAAGAGGATTATGCACCTCAGTCCACTACACTGTACATGGCATTGCCTACAAGAACATTTGTGGTAGAGCTTTAGGGTACCAGTTTGGTGCAGTTTCAGCATTTCATCCATATGCACATGGAGGTGTGAATACAGCAGCAGGTCGCTATGCTGATGGGATGTTGGTTACCATATCTGGACATTTGCAATAGGATTATCAAAAGAATACAACTACCCCAGGTACAACTGTCCCTGTGCCCTATACCCTGGTTCGTCTGCACCTTCATTTGTGGGAGAGAACTACTTCTGTGAATCAGGTGATGTTGGAACAAGTCAGAACGGCCAGTGGTACTTTGATGACCCCCTATTTGACTCACAGGGGTGTCCAGCTGGTAGCACATGCTGCAATCGTGGTGGACCGTGGTTCAGTACCTCAGCAGACCAGGAAGTGAATGATGACATAGAAGTGAGGATTTGTTTTTATCATGATTCAACCAATGATGACCTTGGACTGGAACACCTTGAGATATACATTAACTGATTTACCGAACTTGCTGAGTTTCTAATTAATGTGGTAGAGGCTCATGCTACGTTGTCTAGCAGGTTTATGAGGCGTTGATGAGCATTCACGTAGCTAAAAAGGAAAGTTCAAGTAAAACATTTCGACCACGAGGGTCTTCATCAGTTACAAAAAGTTTTGTAACTGATGAAGACCCTCGTGGTCGAAACGTTTTACTTGAACTTTCCTTTTTAGCTACGTGAATGCTCATCAACGCCTCATAAACCTTTCTAATTAATCCAGGTATATGGGCCCAAATGTATTAATTTTACTTTTAGAAGTAGTGAACAGCAGTAGATTGCAGTTGTACTTGCTCAACCTATAGCTATGTAGGCCTGTATAGCTTGAGTGTCATGGAGTGTGTAAGTAGTGATTGATACTCCTCCAAACCAGTGAAATGTGACTACAGTTTGAACAAGTATAACGTGTTAACTAACTGCACTTGTTTGTGTCACTACTGTAGTCTACCACAGTGAGCAGGGACAGAATGTCATATAATTTTATAGGCTGAATGTCGTATAATTCTATAGCTTTGTCGGGGTCATCTGAGAACATATATATCACAATCTACTGATACCATGATAATGTAAAGTTAAAGTGTTTTCAGTACCTCAAGCTGTGACACACACACAGCAGCACACACACACACACACACACACACACACACACACACACACACACACACACACACACACACACACCACATACAACCACCTTTTGCCTAGAATATGGCATAATTATTTCAATCCACACATATCATCAGCACAGGATCAGTGCAAACAGCTAGATGAAGGGTAAGTTATCAGAAGAAATACTACAGAGCTATGTTGTCATTACATGTGGTGTGATTCACTATAGTCGGTCCACACCTCTCACACCTCACTCCAACCTGTATAGGGAACATATCCCAGTCCATCAGTTCAACATGTTCATAGTGCTTGGAATTTCTTACAGTCTATCAGATTTCTATACAGGCTATCAAATGTCAGTATGTAATTATTTGCACACAATTGCAATATCGGAGAGTTAAAACCACTCACAGTGACATATGCATTTACTGTATAGCACACTCAAACCTGCTTTCAATGTTCACAGGTGCATTACTGACAGCATGGACTCACGTAATTGCTTATATGCAACATATACAAGTGGTATGCTTACACACTATTATATTATCGGCATAATTATATTAAGGGCTCTCATTGTGTCCCTTAACATCCGTTCATCTGTGCACGTTGAAATCGTGATCAACATTACATATTCTAATGTTATCATTGGTTCTCTCATACACAGCATACACCTTCAGATGGTCTCTTCAAGTAATCTAGATCTTGACAGCCTGTACCTTTCATCACTAGCTACATGTCAAATGGACACAGAGTGCATGAACTATGATAGCAAAAAGATAATATGCAGATATACTTACTACACTATACGTATTACATGTGTTTTTTCCATGTGTTAAAAATGGTATGAAGAGCACATCTAGCTGCACACAACGCACGCACACATGTGCACACGTACGTACCTATACACACACACACACCGCACACACACACACCGCACACACACACACACACACACACACACACACACACACACACACACACACACACACACACACACACACACCACACACACACACAACGCACACACACACACACACACACACACACACACACACACACACACACACACACACACACACACACACACACACACACACACACACACACACACACACACACACACACACACACACACACACACACACACACACGTGCACACACGCACACTGTACAGAACATGTACTCATCACAGTGACATTAAGTAAGTTAGAACACATCACTCCACACACACCGGTCATCTATAGACATTACGCATTCTCTTGGACTCCATGCAGTATATTCATATTCACATTCATACAATTTCACTCAAAGTAAAAATATACTTGAGTTGGGTACACAGGAGGCCCTATATATGTGATCCCCAGTTCTAAAGATGTTGTGATACAGTAACATGTTACATGTGATATAAATAGGTCTAATAATAAGTAAGAATGGAAATCAATAAAGTTATCAGTATGACATAACAGTATAGAACACAAACTGAAAACAATGGCTACTATATCATACTCGAAACAGCTTTACATGTGGTTAAATGCTGCAACAGCTGTGGATAGTCCTGGTGCTTCTTGTAGCGATAATACAAACGCCCACACTTCAGTTGGCAAGTTAGCTAGCTAGCTACGTAGCTACGTTAAAGAGGTAGCCATGTATGCGCGCGTCACTACAAGCGCACCAATTCAGGGGGCGGTTATATAGCTAAGGCTAATGGTATGTGCCCTACACGTTCCTTTGTCACGTACAATTGGCAGGCCTCACTGCGACACGGTCGCGACGTAGCTCACATTTCAGTTTCTGTGTCGCTCCTGCCAGTGTTCGCTGTCTAAGGTCGTGGCGTTAGGGCCTTCAACAAGTCGCTGAAGGTATCATCACAAACGATCCAACAGCATACGACTCTACTACGACCCTGTGCAGTCCCCGTTACGGGCAGTCTGCACTCTTGCGCGTGTTCGCACATTTGTTCGCAAGTATTAAAGCGCTATCTTGTTTCCTGTGGAATTCATCGCCAATATTATTATTCCTCCAAAAACAAGGGCGGATGTAGGGATGGTGCGCAGTGTGTCTGTGAGGGGCATGGCAAACCACCTGGCGGGAAAAAAAAAACGTAAGAACAAGGAGGAGGGCCGGTTCATGTAAAGAGGGGGGCAGCCTGTCCACGCAAAACCCTTGCAGGTCATCAACATTCACTGACTTTGAATACATTTGCACCATCCCTACATCTGGCAACATTTTGCTGCGCTTGCGGTCTTGCTACCATCCACTATTTCACACAATTGTCCAAATGAAGTAGAAGAAGAGGCTCATTGCTACGTTGTTCAATGTAGGCGAATACGTAGTTTGTGGGCAATATGTAGCAGATTATTCAACAACTGAATGCAGGACGTTTTTGTACGCAGCTGACGAAGGCCTTCGGCCGAAACGTCCTGCATTCAGTTGTTGAATAATCTGCTACGTATTGCCCACAAACTACTTATTCGCCTGTATCCAAATGAATTTGATAAGTATCGTGAGGCTGCCAATCATTCATTCATTGCAAACATCTGGTTGGGACAACTAACACAACAAGTATTTCGAGTTAAAAACTTTTTTTTTCGTGTATGAACATTATTAATAAAGCAAAGTAGGCACACATGCGCACTGCCTACAGATTACATATTTAGAGGAGATATAGGAGATATAGATTACATATTTACAGTATAATGCAAGGTATAAAGATCATGACATGGTCATTGTGTTTTGCAAGCAATAATATTAGACTGCAATTAGTCCATCATGTAGTTAGATCTGCCCCTCGTTGACCATAAGGTCAATGGGGTTGTCGATCAGGTTGAGTGCTGAGAGTTGAGTTAAAAACTCGTGGGGCTGCCGCCCCAACTCGAAATACCTGCTCCAGGATCAGAGGCGGAAGAGAACGTCCAAAGTTCGCTAAAACGTCGTTTGGAAGCCGGTTTTCAAAGTCCCTTGGCCTCGCACACGGTCCACTTCCGGCCAAATAAAATGGCCGACAATATAAATTCCCTATACCCAATACTTCGCCCAATACATTCAATATAAATGTAAGCATTGACGTACAACCGTAGGTTGGCGTATTATATATATATATATATATATATATATATCCGTAACATGAAGCCATATGAAAACGTCAATTTGAAAACAATATAGGGGCTGCCTGCGGCAGCCCCTAAAAATACTGTGAGTAGGCAATTAAGAAATTGCCATAGGCTGCACGGCTGCCACTTGCTAGCTCATTCAGTACAACACAACTCTCCCATGCACAGTATGCAGTGTTGCATTCTTACAAATGTATGTGGTGGTGGTGGACAATGGTGGACAATGAAGTGTGTCCAAATCCATACAGGTAGCTATGAGTGGGACTGTACCCCGTTACATGAAGACAAATTAAGTGCTACAAAGTGGTGTAGTAGTTCGTAGTCTGTAGACAGCCACTCAATTCCTGGCATTGTACAAATGTTTCCCATGCAGTGTAGAACAGATTGGTACTTGTTTCCGTGTACATTGCGTAGTTTAGTACAAGAGACAGTTACCCAATGTTTGCATAGCTGACTAGCTACTGAATACCATTCTAATTTAAAGCAGATGGTGTTCTGAATCACACACTACACACACACACACACACACACACACACACACACACACACACACACACACACACACACACACACACACACACACACACACACACAGGCTGCACATTCAATGGTTCCGTACACACGTACACGTGCACACAATAGATAGATGACCAGCACCATCACCATAATTGTGTGGAACATGTAGCAATCAAGAAATAATAGAAGCAGTTGATACATCACAATCAGATAAATCATCAATGTTACTACCATAATGTGTACACATGATACAGCAGACAGTACACCTTACAAGCTTAAGTGTATACAGAGAATTCTTTGTTTAACGAATGTGCTATGTCAATATAATATGCTATGTCCATTATACACAATGACAAGTTGAACAAATGGCATGCATGAAATGTTATTCTTACCACAGCTATACTTGTGGTAGGATATGTACATATATTTACATTTACAGTTCTTACCACAAGCATAGCTTTCTGTTGTAAGAACAACCCCAAGTTTGGGGACATGTTCAACATGGAATGAGTGATTGTGATTGAACAAGTGGTATGTAGTGCAAAACCACATGAAGTGTTTGTGGTTTACAGAGTTACTGTTGCAGGTATAAAAGGTGTGAATGGAGTTTCTGCAGTTCAGTGTGAGCTGATATTTAAAACGTTCTATATATCAGTGAAGTGATATAGTGACTTGCTACAACAGTAGAGGCTTTGGGAGCGGATTATATATATAATTGTAGTATTTCTACCAATTTCAATTTACAATCTCCAGCTACAAGAGAGAAGGGTTACTGAAGAAAACAGTATTATTGAAACAACAGCTGATTACAAGCAATTTCTGAACAGACAGTAGTGACAGTTAAGATGTTCACAATTACCCTCACAATCAAGCTCCTAGCAGCTCTTACCTGCTTCACTGCTACGTACCTCACAACAGAAGCAGCTGGCACTTGCCGTGCCACAAAGACTTGTCTCCCTGGCCTTCCGGGGAAAGACGGCAGAGACGGACAGCCTGGACGTGATGGAAACAATGGTCTCCCTGGATTCCCCGGTACACTGAATGACACTGAGAAACAACAGCTGAAGGATGACATTCTCAATGAGCTCAGAGATGAATTAAGTATGCTGCAGGGTTGCTGCAACAGTCAACCCACTCCAACTGAGCCACAATGTGAACATAATGCTACTTCCTGCAAAGAACTATACCAGTGCAATCCAGCTACCCCTTCAGGATACTACAACATTACAACACCACAGGGAGTGGAAAGAGTGTACTGTGAAATGAACACAACAAATTGTGGCAACATCACTGGAGGTTGGACAAGGGCAGCATTCATTGACATGACAGACCCTGGAAACAGTTGTCCGCTAGAACTTACACCTGAAACTCAATCATCAATACGAATGTGCAGGTCATCAAGATCATCACAAAGAGAATGCACCTCAGTCAACTACACTGTACATGGCATTGCCTACAAGAACATTTGTGGTAGAGCTCTGGGATACCACTTTGGTCATGTTGCAGCATTTCGGCCATATTATGTCCAAGGTGTGAATACAGCAGCAGGTCGCTATGCTGATGGTATGTTGGTTACACGTGGCACAGCTCGGCACCATATCTGGACATTTGCAGTAGGAGAATCAAAAAACTACAACTACTACTACCACAGGCGGAACTGTCCCTGTGCCCTATACCCTGGTCGGTCTGCACCTTCATTTGTGGGAGAGAACTACTTCTGTGAGTCGGGTGATGTTGGGATAGGTCAGAACGGCCAGTGGTACCTTGATGACCCCCTATTCGACTCCCAGGGATGTCCAGCTGGTAGCACATGCTGCAGTCGTGGTGGTCCATGGTTCAGTACCTCAGCAGACCAGGAAGTGAATGATAACATAGAAGTGAGGATATGCTTTTGGGATAAATCGACCGGTAATGACCTTGGACTGGAACAACTCGAGATATACATTAACTGATTTACCGAACTTGCTGAGTTTCTATTTAATCTAGATATATAGGCCCAAACATATTAATTTTGCTGTTAGAAGTAGTGAACAGCAGTAGATTGCAGTTGCACTTGCTCAACCTATAGCTATGTAGGCCTGTATAGCTTGAGTGTCATGGAGTGTGTAAGTAGTGATTGATACTCCTCCAAAACAGTGAAATGTGACTACAGTTTGATTCCCTCCCACCTAACATCCTACAAAAATGGAAAGCCACAGATAGCTATTTACCCTGATTGGGGCTCATCTCAGTGGTATACTGTTGATAATGGGTTGTATGTCACTTCTGTATTATGTATTCAGCACAATACTTGTGGTTTCAACAGATGGAAGTGGCATAAATTAGGGGGAAGCCTCAGCCAAGAAAGATGGCTGGAGTCAGGGTTGCTCTAATATTTCATGGCTTTGACAGTCAAAATCCAGCCAGCTACCTGTGCAATTAATCCGCTTGGCATCATTCAGAATAATAATAATTGAAGTCAGTAGTCAACCCTATATATAGCCTCCGATAGCACGTGGTTCATACCATTTAATGGCATGAGTATAATTATAGGCACAATACACCCACTACATCTGAAGGAAGGTTTCTATGAAAGCGCACAGAACAGTCCTGGAACAAAAATCAGAGAAGCATTTCCTGGCCATCAGTGACACTTTAAGGCACAGAACAATCAGCCCAAATACAACCCTCAGGGCCAACCCTATTACTAGCTGCATTCATCATTGCATATATACATCACAAGTAGTTCTACAATTAATGCCATACATACACACACACTCACACCATATACACTAACACTTAGTGTCATGCATAAATGTATATATGCAAACACACACACGCACACACAGTGTATGCTCATTATATTGTATTATACTGTAGTCACACAAAGTAAAACACACCATATGTCACCACACACTGTATAATTTATACAAAATAATAATAATTATAATGCGTAATAATTATTACATGAGGTAAGTGCGTTGATCACTGCTTGCAGCTGAGTCAAAGTGCAGACATGACGGACAATTAAGTTGGAACGGTGTCTCCCACACACACACACACACACACACACACACACACACACACACACACACACACACACACACACACACACACACACACACACACACACACACACACACACACACACACACACACACACACACACACACACACACACACACACACGGGGCAAACATTCTCCTTATTAAGACCAAGGTACAAAAATAAGGAAAATGGAGTCACTGAGTAACAGTAATTGCCAACATGCTGCAGGACGCATGGCACAACGTATAACTGTTGGTGACTCTGTAGGTTTAGAATAGATGTGTGTGCATATGGTATGATGTGTATGCATATGGGTGTGTATGCATAGGGGTGTGTGTGTATGCATGTATGTGAGTTGTGTATAGGGTAGTGTGTGCATAGGAATATGAAGTGATGTGTGTGCATTGTTGTCAGGCTAGTCAGAAGTCTCTTGGTCTTGCGCTGCTGCTCCTTCTTGAGTGGACACCGGTTGATCCTCTGTGCTGTTGTGGCAGGGACTGCTGAATCGGTTCCATCTTACCAAGCTGGATGGCAGCGCTGCTTGGCTCTGTTCTCGATCCACTTCTGCTGCCATGTAGTAGCAGGAGGCCGTTGGGGATTGTTCCCTTCTCCGCCCGCCAGCCGTTGGGGAGATTCGTCCCTCATCCGCCCGTCGGAGTCCTGCCCGCCCCGAGTCAAGCTTTAGGTCGTCTGACAGACCGGTGTGTTGTGGTTGTCTCCCCTTCCAGTAGTCGCCGAGGATGCATCTGTCTGCTTCCCTAGGTTCGCGGTCGATGGTCAAAGTTCGCACCTCCGTCGGCCTCGCGCTGCCTAACTCTCCCTTTGCGGAAGCTCCGAAGTCCGAGTCCATTACTATTTTCGGGTCTGTTCTGTCCTTCGGGCACAGGCTTGGCGTCATTCGGGTGCAAACGTCTAGTGAAACATACTGCCTTCTCCAACTCGGTTCCTCGCGGTCGCCATTTTGACGGATGACGTCACACACACCACACACACACACACACAAACACACATACACATTTGTTTGTATCTACAATGAATAATGAATTGCTTGCTGCAAATCAATGAGAAGCTGATGTGGAGTTTGTAATTGTGCCATAAGTCTAATACTGTGCCGATTATAATTACTCACTTGTACCCTCGAATGCACACAAACCAAACGTTTTTAATAGGCACACATGCACAGTTACAAGAAAGAATCGTAACATATATAATAACTTGAAATAATATATAAAGTTTTCAACAAAAATAGTAAGGATGTAGGTATCGTATAAAATGTACAGAAACAAGTAAAAGCTGTTACACAGTGGAGCATTAACCATGGTCCTTACATGCAAGAATGTCGCACCATAATTATAGTTCTACACCCTTGAATGTTTGGCTGCTATGTTTTAGGTATGTCAGTGACAAGTGGCAGTCCTTGAAAGCATATTTGAACATTTGCATCAGGAAGGACAAATACCAAGTACCCATTGTCCTTGACTCAATCGGGAACACTACTGTATTTTCACAGGAACAAAGTACCGTAAATCATCTATAAATGTATTGTGAAATGGCACCTAATGAAGGAAATGCACCTAACAAAGCAATTGCCTTCAGAGATGTCCAATGTGTTCAGATCAGCACTACTAGCTAACCACTACAATCGAGTAGCGCGGGTGACAACTACAACTTTTCTCTCCTGGACGTTCTTTTCATTGGCGAATACGAAATCCTTTGCAATATTGGGGCTCCAAAACCTCCTTAATGACATGATTCCTGCGAATAATGCACGGCATCACATGGCAAATTAAGAGCCAGTGGTGGTTAAGCTTTAATATATCTATAATACAGAAATACAAAATTTTTGAGATTAATTTTTTACCATCTCAATAACTCTCCGCTTAGTTATGATTATACTGCGTGCTCATACAGTAAGTTATGCTGATAAGTAATGGACAATTACAAGCTTGTCACAAAACTTACATTGTACATGTTTCATGGTAGTCATCGGGTGTTGCATGACAATTTAAGCCTAACTAGTTTTATTGTTGATTACACTACACACTTTCCAGATTCTGACATCCTTGACTTACATTAATTACAAGGGGCAGATAAGACGGTGGTTAAAGAGGATAGGAGGGGAGAAGGGGGTGTCTAACAGAAACACAGCCAAGACAATACAGTCAACAAATGCACTAACACAGTACCTGTTAAAATTAGTATCCTAAGGTAAGTACCTTCATGTGCCGTCAACAATACCACATTCTATGATCAGTTGCCAGAAGCATGTAAAGACTGTCCTCCATGCCTACTGTACACACACTTTGCTGTACACATACACCAGGAATGGCCTGTATGAAGTGTATTGTATAAATTTTATGATAATATTATACCACATGTACTTGTACAGCAATGCAGCAATCTATATAGTTTGCTAGTATTACGTATGTGTGGCTATGAAAACATGGTAGGGTTGCTATAGAAGGATCATTGGGTTTAAGCCACCAACCAACACCATATATGGTACCGGTGTTCACAGTTGCATGGCTGGGAGCTAGGCCCAAAAGACCCCTTTGATCATGAATTGGCTGCCGGTGATTCCCTCCCACCTAACATCCTACAAAAATGGAAAGCCACGTACAGACTTTTTGCTCTGATTGGGGCTCATCTCTGTGGTATACTGTTGGTAATAGGTTGTATGTCACTTCTATAATAATAATTAGAATTATGTATCCAGCACAATACTTGTGGTTTCAACAAATGGAAGTGGCATAAATTAGGGGGGAGCCTCAGCCAAGAAAGATGGCTGGAGTCAGGGTTGCTCTAGTATTTCATGGCTTTGTCGGTCAAAATCCAGCCAGCTACCTGTGCAATTAACCCGCTTGGCATCATTCAGAATAATAATAATTGAAGTCAGTAATCAACCCTATATATAGCCTTCGATAGCACATGGTTCATACCATTTAATGGCATGAGTATAATTATAGACACAATACACCCACTACATCTGAAAGAAGGTTTCTATGAAAGCGCACAGAACAGTCCTTGCACACAAAAATCAGAGTTGCATTTTCCATCAGTGACACTTTAAGGCACAGAACAATCAGCCCAAATACAACCCCCAGGGCCAACCCTATTACTAGCTGCATTCATCACTACATCCGGTCCTCTGGTACCATCCTCCAATGTGCCTCCTGCTGATCACACATGCACATCAT
>OZ025869.1:811641-846641 GCA_964019415.1 Ianthella basta | reverse complement strand
CATTTCTAAGCTAGGGCAGAGGGAAAGTAGTGAGAAGCACATTAATTTTAAGAGTGTACTCTTTCTCTACACAGTGAAAACCCAGACTTCACACACCAATAGCTATACCCCATCTGGTTTGGCTAGTCCACACTACCTTAGCTAGACTACATTTCCTGCTGCCAAGAGCTAACACAAAGCTGTCTAAGCACCACTGTTGGCTGGGCAGCATAGCGAAGCCTGTCTAAGACGACCAGCCTCCTGTGGACCAGTGACAGCATGCCCTTATTAAGAGATGGCTGCGCTGCTGAGATGGGCTGGAATATTTAGCGCTACGCCATCATTGCTAGTTAGGGACCAGGGAGACTGACAACTTTAGAGTGAGGACTGCCTTACACGGTGACCTGCGCAGACGGGTCACACTGGATGAGAGAACACACAATTCACGTCTGCGCCACACTCACTGAAACCAGTCTACAAAGAGCAGCATAACCCACCAATAATACCTTATAACAGGTTAAATGCAGATGCTCAGTGCGGAGAATGCACTGTCGAGTGGAACCACTCTGAAAACCCAAGGGGACGTTCTGTAGGAACAACTAACCTCTACGCCGTAAATTCGCTTCAGTTCTTCGTCCATCCAGTTTTCAATATCCAGTCGCTTCTGTATCTCCTTTCTGTCGTACTTTTGGGTCGGCGGTTGCTTCTTAGACTTCGCATCCGAAAGATCTGACGCAGTGAACGACACCGCCTTCTTCTTCTCCGCCATTTTTCTTGCAGCCCGACACTCTGTTGGAGGACAAAATGGCGGGCGCGTTGTTTTCAAGTGGGCTTCGCGCTACAACGAAGTACCTCGTAATACGCCTTAAAGAGGCAATAATGTTTGTAATGAGAGGTTCAGGGATTAAAATTGAATGTCTGACTGCTGTTTTCTTACTAATAAGAGCGATAAATGTATAAATTAGCAGAATTGTGGTAATGATATTCATTGACATTAGATTACAGACTGACCTATCACCTGCATGTGGTAGATATCATAGCCGACACCACCAGGAGGTCACTACATTACCTCACCCCCTACATGCCTTTGGGGTACCTTAAGGTCAGCATGCACAGTTGGAGTGCAATTGCACTGGTCAAGTTACTGTGTGCAGTGTAGCCAGCTAATCCGCTTTGTGAATTTTATATGCATAGTTAGCTAGCAGTGTATTGCAGAGCTATTAGGATACACAATGAGAAGCTTCCATTTTCATTTTGTGGGCAAATGGGTTTGGATATAAGACAAATTAATCTTAGCGGTACAGTGGAGCCTGTCTAAGATGGTCACGGTGTTAGGCAGCCACCTCTCTAAAACAGCCAGCCTCACTGGCCCCAAATAGCACTCTGTAGAGCAGCCACCTCATGATCATTATAAAGATCAGTTAGAACTGGTCCACAGGTGGCTGTCTTGGACAGTTGTCAGCTATAGCAGAGTTAATGAATGTTGTTAAGAATGATGGTTACAGGAGCAATTTATAGCTTAATATTGAGCCGTTGTCTCACTCAGCCAATTTGAATCCATAACTAAATTCACTGCCTAAGTGTTTGCCATTTCTGTGGACCCTGGTTTGACCAATTGTCAACCAGTTGTACCTATTATTAACTGCCTATACAAATGCCTATGCCAATTATTGAGTTATTAGTCACCTATTGCCATATCCATTGCTCTAGTATAAGCTGACAATTGTTGACCAGTATTAATTATAGTATCTTGCATTGTCTGCAGAATTTTACAATAATAATAATTTGTGGACATTTATGGAACTGCAAACAGAACGAGGAATTATTGTTAGTGTGAATGTTAGTTGGCTGTTCATTATACTGTAAAAGAGAGAAGGACTGCTTTAACAGGAAAAGCATATTGTTGCATGAACCAGGGCAAGAGTAAACATGTATGCAGCTTGACTGAGCGTACTACAACCAGCTCCTAACAGTCCAAGCTTACCTCCCAGTATGTGGACTTGGCACAGCTAGGCCATTAATCTCGGAAAATCCAATTTGAAGTTATCAAGCAATTCAAGTGAACCTTGTTAATATACAAATGCCTACACCAATCTTGTTAATTGGTTTAGGCATTTGTATATACATGCAGTTGATAATTGGTCAATCACTGTGTTCCATGGAATGGCCAGCACCAGCACTATGGTAATGAAACAAAAAATGGCTTTATAGTGGCTGTGCAAGACAGTGGCTCATTCTGCTATCGAATGTCACAAGAATCAAACTTGTCCAACCTTCTTGTGTAGCCAATTTCAAGAGGAAAACAATTCCCATTCATAAGCTACAATGCATTAGCTGTAGTGAGACGCATGCATGCATACACATTTAGCTCTTGTGCCTATTTGCACAGCTACAATTTTTCTGTAATGAAGTCTCTTAAAATGAAAGTCTAATGATTACCAGAAGCTATGGGAAGCCCGCACACAAGAATCCCTCCCTCAAATTACAGCTCCAAACATGCTCCAAATAGCTACACAGCTACTGTTGAATGTGTTGAATGACACACTTGACTTTGCAGGCAGCAAGGACAAACAACTCCCCCTGGGCACACAACACAGACCTGTTTACACCCACATAGACAATGAATATAATTCGCAACCATCCAAAGTAAACAAACACCAAGCAATCAGAATCACCAGAGAATTCAATGAATATTATTAGCATCTCATTATACTACCTTTGGGATCAGTGATTGGTCACACCCTACACAGGTACCCAGAACTCGCCAGAGAGAAGGGCAAGCTGGGCACAGCTTCTGAGGACTGTGATGGAGAGGAACTTCTGGAAGGTGGCAAACTTTGGAGTCTTCTGCCTCCTGTTCGTTTCCCTTGGTGAGTGCTGTATGCTATGTAAATACTGTAGGAGCTTTGGCTAATATGAGGATTGAGTGCATATAGTGCTGTTAGCTAGCTAGACATTTCTCTTCTTCCCACTGCTTACATGTAGGAGGTGCAACTCAACATGATGGTGAGTTAACATATCTGGTAGTGATAGTAGTAGTAGCTTCTTGTTGATACTAAACTGTTGTTACATGGTAAAGGAGATGGCAGGGGAAAGTGTATGAGGTAATGTGAATTACTGAAGCTTCTAAAGCATCAAATTGGTATAGTTATGTATTCATTTCTGCTAGCTGATGGAATGGCACTACTGCTATTGTTGTAACCTTCAATTTACAATTCATGGGCTATTAGGCAACTTTTTGCTAGTTTAGAGTGTGTGCAGAAGGGGGAAAAGCAAGCTAGCTTGAATGGTACCGAAATGTATCTGTGCTGTGTACAACTGCAGCTGAGTCCACGACCACTTGTCCCTGCCTAAATGGTGGTATCTTCACTGGAGATGCCTGTGTCTGCCCTACTGGTTATGCCGGACTATACTGCGAGACAGAAACTGCTGGTGGGTTTCAAGTGATGTTGCAGGACAATCTGTCTTTGACAGAAAGTACATGTAAAATGCTATTGTCCATACTGTGTGGTCTATCACTACTTTTAAATCTCTGAGTGGCTAGATGTACGCATACTACAAACTTGGAACTTCACTAGTCGGGGGGGTGGGGAGGGTAGGGTGGTGGGGAGGGGGGAATAAGGATAGACAGATGCTACTTGTCACTTAAACCAGACATCCTGACCCGATCTAGGGTCTTCATCCTTCCATCAGTAGTAATATATCACATTACCACTGATGAAAGTTGGTTTTAGATTGGGTTGAAATGTCTGGTTAAATTGACAAATGAGAACCACTATCCCCCACTAGTGAAGTTTTAAATTTTTAGTAAGTGTGAACACTACTCTATACAGTAGTTGATCTATGCTGCTCTGTAAGCTGAATGGCTGATGCATTAGCTGTTGCAGTATGCAGTACTTAGTCTTGAGCTGCTCATTAGTGTTCCTCTTCATGACATGCATCTTCTCCAGACCCTGAGCCCTATGTCCCATGTGCTGATTCCTGCAACAATGGCTACTGTGACTACACCTCTGGTTGTTGTGTCTGCCATTCTTTCTACACTGGAGATTTCTGCAACATAACTCTGAGTGAGTGTAGGTCACATGACTGTCACATGATCATCGTCATATTCCGTAACACTGAGTGACTGAGCTGGTAGTCAGTCCATTATAAGGCCATATCAGTGACATCCTGGTGACATGTGTATAAAGAGCATGACACTCAGTCACAGTGACGGCGCTTACTGTTGGACACATGTAAGTCATGAATTACTGGCTATCTCTGTGTGCAGTACGTCCATGTGGGGACTACTACTGCTTTAATGGGGCCACGTGTGAGAGTGATGCTGCTACTGGTGAGGAGTATTGCCAGTGCCGCGATGGTTACTCTGGGGACTACTGCCACTACGTCGATGACGGTAAGTCTTACAGTACATCATTATTCCCGTAAAGCTGAAGTGGACAGTTTCTCACTTCTCCCCACATCCCCTTGCATGTACAGCCTGCTTCTGCCGGAATGGAGGAACCTGTGTCACTTCAGCAAACTCCACTACCTGTAACTGCCCAGCAGGATTCACTGGAGACTACTGCGAGTCTGAGATTTGTGAGATAATGCATACACCGCACAAACAATCAGGTGCATACAGCGTACTCATAATATTATAGCAAAGACTTGTACCCGTGAACATAAAATTTTAGTTCAGAAACTATTAGAATTTATTGCATTTACTTTTGCTGATATGTACTTTTGTTAGGGCCTATCTCTTTCTTGTAAAGGGTTCAGTGTGGCTGTGTCTCTCTCCTTCCATCCTCTTAGGCATTCCTGAATGCCAGGGCAATGCATACTGTAGAAATGGCACCTGTCAATGCTATCCTGGATACACAGGAGTGAACTGCACTGATGGTGTGTGCACAATGATGTGAACCGACATGAAACGGGGTCTAGCTATTGGGAATGTGATAGTATAACTAACAATTCCAGATCTGCAACACAGTTGTTCACCCTACATTTCTCTTCTATTGTTGAAGACAAATTACATGATGGAATGTTACGCTGCTTCCATGCATAGACTGACAAACTTGTTGATCTGTTGTTCCCCTGCAGTGGATGACTGTGCCTCAGGCTGGGAGGAGTGTGGGGATTATTACTGCTTCAATGGCGGCACGTGTCAAAATGACACCTGCGTGTGTCCCGAGGGGTTTGGAGGAGATTACTGCCTGTACAGCTCTGGTGAGTGCCTGGTGGACTTATTGGCATACGCATTATCTGGCAGTCAATGCCTTGAACTAAATGCTGCTGAAGGCACAGGTTTTATGTTGTATGTGTATTTGCAGTGGAGGCATGTGGTGACTACTACTGCTTCAATGGAGGTGCATGTGAGAATGGGAACTGTGTGTGTGCTGAAGGATTTGGAGGAGAATACTGCCAATACAGCACTGGTGAGTGCATATTAGTTAATGACAGAAGTAAAAATATGGTTTAACGGATGTGGGGTCGAATATTGCAGCATCTGATCTTGAGTGGTCATTTGTACACACACGTACTGCCCATGTGGAATTAGAGAGGTCCTTCTACAAAATTGTACAATAATTTCTGAGATGACTCTGTATTTTGTATAATGTACATGCATGTACATTAATGTGGCTTAAAATGAATTATAATTATTCTGTGTACTACAGATTGTACTGGCAACTCAAACTCTGAAGGTATGAAATCACATTGAGATTGCATATCATTGGTCATCAATCCTTCTGTCTGAGCATGTGTGTGTGTGTGTGTGTGTGTGTGTGTGTGTGTGTGTGTGTGTGTGTGTGTGTGTGTGTGTGTGTGTGTGTGTGTGTGTGTGTGTGTGTGTGTGTGTGTGTGTGTGTGTGTGTGTGTGTGTGTGTGTGTGTGTGTGAATGCATTATGCATTAACTGTGACACCTACATCACCACTATCATTATCACCCTGTATCATCTTATTCGCAATTCTGCAATCTGATTGGGTCATCAAGATCCTGCCGCCTCATGCCACATAAATCTGGCTAATGTGACCAAACTGTTTTGTCAGGTAGTTGCACAACAGTCTGGTTCATGAGACAAGTGATTCTGTACAATCCCAAGTTTGCATTTTGTGATGCTATGCCTCTCTTCCTGAAGACTTGGAGTCCTGTGGTAACTACGTCTGTTTGTATGGTGGAACATGTCTTAACAACACTTGTCAATGCCCTCAGTACACATATGGAGTATACTGTGAATATGTCCAAGGTAAGGAGTGCACTGCTGCAGTGAATAGGAATCTACATATGTAACTCTTCAGTTTGGTTTAAACGTGGACATAGGATGAGCAGTTGTGTGCTTGTCTTCTCCCCCAGTCCCTGTTAATCGGCCTACTCTGGTGGTGACTGGTGTTGCGTCATCTGCTACTCTTCATTGGAGCGTCCCTATTGGCTACGAGTCTATAGCTCAGTCTGGAGGGCTGACGTACACAGTTGCTGTTGAAAACATGGCAACTGGCCGGACAGACAATGTCATGATTTCTGACACCAGTACAACTCAGACCCTCACACAAGCAACTGAGTACTGCTTCTCTGTCCGGGCTGAGGTGTCAGGAGGGGTAGGAGTGTACAGCGATAGAAAGTGTTACACTACACCAGGTACGCCGGGAATGCTGTTGGATAGTATCTTTTGTGTGGACGCTTTAGACTGCATAATTATCAGCATGGGAGCAAAGTAGTCTGCAGTGTACGTCGACTGCTATAATTCAACAGATATTAAATGTTAGTGTCCTCTTGAGCTGTTTCCTGCCTTGTGGCTTGCCCTCAGGTCACGGTTCATGCTTCTGTGTCAATGATGGCGTATATGATACTGAAACAGCAGAATGCCAGTGTCAAGACAGTTACCGTGGTGACTATTGTGAAGGTACAGGATGCATAAACTGTTAACATGTAATAGACAAAACTGTTCCCTTGCGGAAGAGTGTCAACACAAGCAATACTTGTAGCAGTCCCTTGTGTTTGTACATCACTGGCTGAGAAAGAGCCCATGTATAATCTTTATTGTTTCTACTCCTTCTCATGCAGTGCCTATAACAGAAATAGGTATGTGCTGAGGGTTTGTGATGTCCACACACTTTATGCACGCACATGCACGTGCCTGAAACACGCATATGTACACAATTTACTGTGCTGTTTTAATACATCCCAATTGCACCATTATTACCAACGCATTTGTCCCTTCCCCATCAGCTTCCTGTCCTGCTGAGTCAAAATACAATTCGGAGCTAGGCCACATCTTTGCCTGGTCCAAGACAACAGCTGGGCAGAGCGTCCGCCTCCCCTGCCCTTGTAACTCAACGCTTGACCTCACCAGTGAGATATATGCCACAAGGTCTTGCTCCGTTGAAGGGATCTGGTTGTCCACAGACAGCAGTGGGTGTAGTGCAACAGCAGTGAAGGACTTGTGTGAGGTGTGTGTGAGCCGTATTTGCAGATCTGTGTGTTTGCTTATAGCAGCTCAGGGGTGGCCACTTTCCAGTGGGTACAACTTTTCTTATGTAGATCTACTCGCCCAGTGACCTGCTTAACAAGCTAGCAGCGCCAAGAACAGAGCCACTGGAAGCTGGTGATGTTGCTATCACACTAAAGGCAGTGGAGGTTCTGGCCACTGATGACACACAGAGTGTAAGTGCATGTGTATTTAGTGGTGTTGGCTCTTAGGAGGTATTTTTGCAATTTACGCAAATGCAATTGAGTTTCTATATGTGTAACTTTGTCATTTTGATGCACGGGAATGCAAGATTCTGCAATACCCAAGTGAAGCCCTTATGTAGCTAGCTCATACAGGATGCATGTGTGTTATTTCCACTTCAGTGGCCAACTCAAATTCTCCTAGACAGTCTCGATGACACTCTTTCCACCCCCAATGATGTCCTGACAATGACACAACAGAACACAAATGCAGCTACTGTGTAAGTTACGTCTATTCACATAGCAATCGTTTTAACATTCCTTGCAGCCCAATCATACAATAGTCTACTGTAAGAGCATTACAGATAGTACCAATTGACAGAGACATAGTGTAAATTGGGTTTGCATGGGATGTAGTAATGGTTATGAATAGTCTCTTTCTCTATCACATTTAGGCTGGTGCGGGCTTTGGATGAAATTGGCAAAGATGCCCTAGAAGGAGCAAATCCTGGCAGCTCTTGGATGCAAAACAGAACAAACTTTGCAGTCTCGGGCATGGTTGCTGACAGAGAGAACCTGCCAGATGAAGGATTCCGCATCTCATTTGGTTCAGGATTTAATGGCAGTGTGAAAGCTTTACTTTTCAAACACGTGTTCAACGAAATGGTGTGCAACTCATCAACTTTCGTCTCTTCAGTAATTAGTAAGATAGCACTGTTTCGAGCAATAGTGGAAGGGGATGTTAACCAGAACAGCCGCATTGTCAGCCATATATTCACCATCACCATTGGCAACTGCACCATCAATGGTAGTGTGGAGGCCATTGAAATCACATTCAAGGTGCCACAGGTAATTGCATAAGCTGTACACTTTTGATGGGTGCAGTTTTGTCAACAATAGCTGACTGCTGTGGGACAATGGATCATACCTACCACTTGCAGTAACCTTACAGCAACAAATCACATCCTGTTGACTATCTATTATGACCTGCATTGACATACGTTAACTGCCTCTGTCTTCCTCTTGTCTCTCATTGTTCCTCCTTTGCTCCACTTCTCTCTCTCTCTCTCTCCACAATATACCCCTTCTCTTGTGGCAGTCTGCACATTATAGCACACTTGACTGTTACTACTGGAAGCCGAGTGCCAGCAGTAAGTGTATATGTCTATGTGCATGTGTAATAGTATTTGTGTGCATCAGTACTTTCACTTTGATGTGCAGATGGCCTGGGTGCCTGGTCTAGAGATGGCTGCACAAAGAAGGGCCAATTGCAGAGTGGAGAAGTCGTATGCAGCTGCAACCTCCTTGCTAGCTTCGCTGTGCTACAGGTAGCCATGATCACAAGGGTGTCATGTGACAACTGATTAGCCATTCTAACCATGTCACTTGTCTTTGACAATTTAACTGCCATTTTCCTTCTATTTTGCAGACATTTCCAGTTGGATATATCGAAGTAACTGTGTGGTACATTGTCATTATAGTGGTTGTGATACTGGTATGCTGCTTGCTGACACTGGTGATTGCAGTTGTATGGTGCTGCTGTTACTGTGACTGCTGCTGCGGCTGGTGCGGCTGGTGCGGCTGGTGTCGCCGGCGCCGGCGCCGCTGCCGTAGGTGAGCCCATTTCACACATGTGTCTGACAGAATGTCTTGACTTCAGGACATGCACCTCTCTGATGAGGGCTGTGCCTACTTTCTGGCTACAGAGATGTGTACAAAACTGTCCATGTAAAATGGCCACCTCCCTAATGAGGATAGTGCCCACTGTCCCAGCTACAGTACATAGAGCTGTGTATTAAGTGCCTCTGAAATAAGCACACCTCTCTAATGAGGACAGGGCATATTCCTGACAAGTCCCACGGTTTCCAGAATAAACAGGCGCATCCTCATTGCGTCCACATCCATCACAGATGCATGCTACGTGTGAATGGTGTTTTATGTGTGTGAAGGCAAAGATGAGTGTGATAAATGTGAATCTTATAACTTGCTGCAGGGCAAAGCGCTGTTGTGCAACTTCTGGCGTGGATGACATTGAGTCACTCAATTTTGATGATGAGCATGAGTGGCCGTCAGAAAATGGGGCTATGAGTAAGGTGAATCCACTCTTCTTGGAAGCAGTCCCAGATACGGACAAAGAGACTAACTTCTATCAGGTGTTGCCAACCAAGTTTGGTGCAGAGGCTGATGACTCTACTACTGCCTTGTATAACACCATGGAGATGCCTGGTGTGGTGATCGATAACCCGATTTGTGCAATCAACTATGACGATGAGGACATGGAGGACTAACATAGTATAATTTGTAGGTGTAGCAACCAATAGTTGTCACACTCTTTTGTAGGTCTACATACTTTTCCACAGTAGCTATAGAAGTAGTGATGTACAAGTGTTGAGACTAGGATTGAGTGTGATCAGTAGTTTTGAAAATGACGGACAACAGCTGTTTCCACGAGCCCATCTCCTATGTGTAGCAACGTGTGCATGAAGCATGTACGTTGTGTGCCTTGCAAGAATATTAACTACAGTGGTGACCAGACCTGATCACAAGTGAGAAGTGTAATAATTGCACCTCCAGTTGTGATGAAATTCAAAGGATTAGGGATTGGGTAAAATAACTGCACTCAAGCCTGTTTTTGCTTGTCAGCATCTTCATCATCTCTATTCATACTTCACATCATTTTCAAAATATGCAAGATGTTAATAGAACATGTCAATGTAATGATATAGCAGTATAAACTTGCCTATATAGATACTTTTCTGTGGGATACAGCCCCAAATACAACAGAAATCAAATGATCCATTCACCAATAGCAACGAATCTGTGGATAACCACTTATACTATCTATTACGGTAGCCTTTCTATCTAGCTAGCCAGCATACTCCTCCTCCCGGCACAGAGTAGCATATGTACATCCTTGTTCAGAATGTCAGGCTAATTTGTCCTAATTCTGAGAACCATACGCATGTGGGACATGTCCGCTGCTAGCTCAGTTTGTTTATCTTAGCGTGAACCGTGCGGTTTTATCACATTCTTTGACGTTACCGATTCTCCTGTTGTCTTTACACATGTAGAAATGTCTTGACCTCAATTAAAGTGTTTCAACTCATTGTCTTCCATAAACTACGTATGAAATGGCATGCTTGCTGTACTGTGGGGAAAACACTGTATCTAGTGCCAGATTGACCAATAACTGAATTTATATGGACACAAACCGTCCATAATGATCAAATGAATCGCACACACACACATATTACCGATGCATGCGCGCACACACACAGTACATAAAGTTTGTGTTATAGGCATTATAATTATATCTATCCCAGGCCCATTATAGGAAAGTATCCTAATGCTGTGCACACAGCACTGTCAGACACCTCCTATTAGTTCATGCTGCATGTGTGTGTGTGTATATCAGTCCTTGGCTTAGTTGGTGCATGCAAGAAATTACACACGTACGTACCTGACATTTCATAGCAAACTGAATACATGATTAAACTCAATGTTATAGCAAGATATTGACTACATGTACAAGTGAATGTCCAAAATAAGCAAGAGTGGCTTACTACATGTGTCTCAGAGGTTGTGGAGGCAGTGCAGGATATAGAGGAATACAAAATTAAAGGTGTTTTACACAGTGGTAACCTCCATACTCCTGTACGGAGTGGGCAAACCTCCACACTCTGTATAGAGTGGGCACATGGACGAGGAAGGAGTCACAAGCAAAGAGACTGGAGAGTGTGCAGTATTGCCTAACTAGACACATGCTTGGAGTGAAGCCAACAGATCACGTATGCATGATGAATGCGTGTGAAAGCCTAGGCATGACATCTTCCCGGAGCCCTCCTCGGCAGGTGTACTTGGCATGGGCCACAAGATTACTGGTCATGGGGGATACATGCCTCCCAAGGCCTGTTAACAATGGCCAGAGGAAGGAGACCACAGGAAGACCACACTTTAGATGGTCAGACACTGCAAAAGCCTCACTGGCACATGCAGGTTGGTCTGCCTGCTTTTGAGATCTGCTCAGTACCATATATGGTACATTGGTGAGACTCACGTGATGTCTGATACGTATGTAACTGTGATGACTGCTGATCTGTACAGCTATATGCTCTGTTGTCTATCATCTTTTGCTGAGTTACATGTGTGCACCCATTAATTGCCACTCGTTGTATACTATAATGTTTTTGGTGTTATATATATATGCATGTATGTCCTTATACTTTTCCTTGTCTCTCTTGTAATGCACATGGAACACACAATTCTGGTTGACTGATTGAATGATTGATGTCCAAAACAAAGGTTCCTTAAAATCAGACTTCTAGTGATCCCAAACAACGCTACTCCCATCTGAGACAGCAGAAGACATGCATGCATAATTATATATCACTGCAGTGTGATACATATCTTGCCGCAATTATATTTGAACTTGAAGTGGGATTGTTCCATTTAGCATAATATGAAGCTGTGAATGTGGGATACAGGAAAACTCTTGAATGCATTGATGCAATTAGAAAGTGGTACACAGCACAGTGAATCCAAGTGCTATGATGGAAACAGAAAAGAATTTTTGCAACTTCAATAGTTCTGAAGTACGTATTATATAGGTTACTGAATGAAGCTGCATTGTTTAGTGAATAGTGCACTATTCATCATTGGAATGCATTGAGTTTAAAGTAAGTGTGTACTTCCATGGCTGCATACATGACACAGTTGAGTAGCTACGTAGTACACATAAACACATAAGGCAGATTAATATTGCTTCATTCACTGCAAGTTACAAAACTAAATGTACGACAATTCTCAAAATTAATCTGTCTGAAATAGCATACTTATATTATTGACACAGTACAACCACAAATGAACAAAGTTGTTGGTAATGAAAGCCAGTCAAGAATAGGGGCAAGTGCCCACAATATAGCAGTTGCCATATTTGTCCAAATAGAGTCCCGGGCCTCTATTTTTTTCCAGAAGTTTTCGACCAAGCCTCTATTTGAGCTCTGTTTCTATTAAAATCTGGTATTAATAAACTGATTCCTAGCATACTTCCTATATAAAATCTGTGACAATTACACATAATTTTTCAGAGTGGAAGTCAAATCAAGCATGCACAAAGCATTCACAAATCATAGACATGAATTCAAAACGAAGTCAGTATGCAGTAGTGACGCCACACACTCTACAGGTACATTAAAGCAGATTGCACACAGTGGAGGTGAAAAATGCTATAATGTCCATTATATAATTTCATGAACACAGCTTATGATGTATGATTATATTGTTACTGTTGAGTGTACACACACAGTTCAATGGTAATGATTTTACTTAATATGTGTAAATCTCAAGCTGCTCCACTCCAATGTTGTAATCTGGAAAGGAAAAACACATCCTCATCTCAATGTCATCACTCACTACTTGATTCAATGTAGTGCTAAACCATGGACCACCGCGATCACAACAGGTGCTTCCGCTTGCACACCCCTGTGAGTCCCACAGAGGGTCATCAAGGTACCACTGGTTTTCAAACTGTCCAGTGTTTCCCGACTCACAAAAGTAGTTATCTCCCACAAACGGAGGAGCAGGAGGACTGGAGGGAAAGGCAGCACAAGGGCAGTTTCCATTAGCATAGTTGAAGTCTTTGGACCGTTCTGCTGCAAAAGTCCAAATGTGTTTACGAGGATTGCCATGTGTTACAGACAGTCCCTCAACATAGGCTGAGTCGAGAGTATTCTGACTTCGGATATGATACCCATAGAATGAGGAGGTAGCTGAGTACTGGTATCCACGAGCTCTGCCACACACCTTGGTGTATGGTACACCGTTAGCTGGGAAGGTGACTGTAGAGCAGCGATCGTAACAGCAATGGGAACGAGCACACATACGTGTGGAGTCAACCGAAGTGTAGGTTAGTCCTTGAGGACAGGTACTGTTCTGATCTGTCATATTAATGTAGGCTGCCCTCATCCATCCTCCAGTGATGTTGCCACAATTAGTAGTATTCATTTTGCAGTAGACTTGTAAAGGTCCAGCAGTAGTGTTCAAGCTGTAAATCCCAGATGGAGCAGTGGGGTCACAATCATAGATCTCCTTGCAGGAGGTAGCAGGGCACCTATTAGAATTACTCAAGTTCAACTCTCTTTTTACTTCCAACAGAATGTCTCTCCTCAGTTGTTCTATCACGGCATCAGATATTGCGCCTGGCGGTCCAGGAGGGCCCTCTGCCCCGTTTAATCCGGGAACACCTGGCTCTCCTTTTGGTCCAGGTGTACCAGGGACTCCGTCATTGCCAGGAATGCCAGGTAATGCACGAATAGCTTGCAGAGGAGATCCTGGTGCTGAGCATGATGCTGACGCATTGGACCCAATAAAGATGAGCGTAAGGCAGGCCAAAAAGAAGGCAAAATTGGCTAAGAACACTCCAGTCGTCATGGCTAGAATGTGATCCTTAAAAACTTTATTGAAAGTGGAGTTCACCACTCTCCACCTACTGCCACAGACCTGACTTTCAAATCAATCATTAGTTGTGTGAGATTCCCCCTAGGACATTTGTACACAATCATATAGTACCTGGAATTTCCCACAACACATACCATGCATTCTTTCTAGTATGTTGCTTGTATACACTGTTTGTTCATGTTTCACCCATGGCGGCAGCTATTCCTTAAAATTAGCATGGCTATAACATAGCTGTATGTGACTAAAGAAATTGATTCTGCATTCATCTTGACTTGAAACACTGTAACAAGACTTGCAATACATTATAGCTCTTGGCTATTAATAGATTAGGATAAAGTGTATATATTTATGACTGTATGATGTGTGAAATGATTTCATGAGGTGTCATCGAGATACCACTGTCCCCTTCAAAGTTTCCAGTGTTCCCCGACTCGCAGAAGTAGTTATCTCCCACATATGGAGGTGCAGCAGGACCGGCATATGGACTTTCACAGGGACAGTTGCAGCAATAAGAATAGTCAAAGTCTTTTGAAACTCCTGCTGCAAATGTCCAGACATGATTCCGAGGGCTGCCATACGTTATTGACAGTCCATCTGCATAGAAGCTGTCTACAGTGGTATCATTGTGGAAAAGGTAATGACCAAATGCATCTGGAGAATCAAATTGATATCCACGAGCTCTCCCACAGATCTTGGTGTAAGGAAGATTGTGCGCTGGGAAGATGACTGAAGCACAGCTTGGCGGTGGATGAGCTGACCTGCACATACGTATGGAGTTTATAGCTGTGTAGGTCAAATTCTCGGGGCAGGTATGCTCTGGATCTGTCATATCAATATAGGCCACCCTCGTCCAACCTCCCGTGACATCACCACAGCCAGTTGCATTCATCTGGCAGAAGACTTGTACAGCATCTCCAGTTGCATTTCTGATCCAGTACAGTCCGGATGGAGCGGTGGGATCACCTTCGTAAATAGCTTTACAAGAGGTTGAAGGACAGTGTTCAGTAGTGCCTTTGCACAGAACATTGTTGCATGTTATTTCAATTAGTTCTCTCCTCAACTGTTGAATCTGGTCACTCGTTATTGAGCTAGGTGGTCCTGGGGGACCTGGCAATCCTGGGATGCAAGGACACACACAAGACTTTGTTGTGGCACCACAAGATCCTGCTGCTTCTACTCCACCAAGAATGAACTGGATAGAGCAAAATGCTAAGAGTATTGGGACAGTGCACATCTTGCTATATATCAACAATTTCTTCAGTGGCAGCTGTCACAATTACTCAAAGCTGGTGCACTTCTTCCAAAGCTGACTATGAAAGCCTACCACTTCGCCTCAATATAAATACCGACTGCTATTCATCTGGAATGTTAGCAGTTTCCGATTCCTTCTTCTATAAACATTCCGTTGTTATTCACAACAGTAGAAACAACAGTACTTTGTGTTTGGGATTGCCAAAGAGCACAATGACGCAGTGCATTCAAGGAAACCTGCCTGTATATGAATAGTGCACAGTCATTGGCTAGGTCAGACAGCTCCAGCTGGGCAAGTTTTGGCTGCCCCAATTCTATTGTACACGGCAGTGAAGCACGTAAGGGCTACCAGGAGCTTGACTGTGAAGGAAAGCATTATTAACTACAATCAGCACATAATTATGGTAACAATTCTTGATCTGTTCATTGGCTGTTACCCGTAACACTTGAGAGAGAGGATTCAACCTGTTGATCAGCTCAAAGTTGCTTGGCGAACACTGATGACTGCTGTCTGTTTCTTCTAGTTCCGTGGATTACACCGTAATCAACCACAATTCCTTTGATGTTATGACCTTGCTGATAACCATCACTATGTACAACAGTGTATGCGGGTCACATGAAAATTCGAATGAATTCATTCTAGTCACTGCATTGTATTCTGTGGCACAAAATCAATCAAGAATTTGATGAACACAACAGATTGTAAGCTAAATTGTAACACTGTTCACCTTGATTCTAATGACAAGATGAGAACACTTGCTGTAATTAATCGATTTATGTTGGTGCTTTAAATGAGAACAGAATCAGTACAAAAAGGAACTAGGCCACGCTCTGAGTACTCCATGAGACCCCTTCAGCACTAGCTCTAGCTCCCAGGTGTTGCCCATCACAGATTAATTAATACCTTCTAATTCACTGGAGTTTATTCGGCCCCTACAGCAGTCATCTTGGTTAGTAGGTCATTCTTTATTCAATCAGCACCCTACTAGGCATTCTACTAGGTAAATTCTCCCATTCTGCACAACATTCTGCAAGGTTCTGAAATTATAATCTCCTCTGGTCCCTTTGCATTCACTGAGTATTCCCATACCTTTGTCAGCATATACGTAGGTAAAATTCCCCATTTAATGATCATGGAATCCGATCAGTATACCTCCATACATCACCATGGACACAAACTATATCTCCTCGGTATACATAGACGTTCACTAATCATCACAAACTTGACAATACTCCCCTCTCATCCCCTTGACACAATCATAGCATGCCTTCCATACCTCATCCATGGCATCTGTCTATCACTTCATATAATATTATATCCTCATACAAACTAGTACTCCTGAACATACCGCAACTTCTTGTACACAGCCTAAACCCACCATTGCGTACAGCCATGCACTTGTTTGGGCGTGTGCTATGATCCTAAGGATGCAATGTGCACACAGTGCATGCGATGAACACAAATGTAGGAATCTGCATACATGGCACATTGTATACCAGGTAAGGGACACTATTTTATTTGACATAATGTTAACCCTGTCAATATATACTCCATATTAATATTATATTAAACTACATGCCAGTTGATGTCTGCATTGACATCCTCTGGCAAAACCTTTCATGTGCTAAACTTGATGAAAGCTAGAACAATGACATACAATGACACTGCATGCCGATTAATCTGTTTTCTGAACAATCCAGGCCACAAGAAGGTGAATTCTGAAATATTGCTTTGTCCAGCTTGTCATGCACCCTCTGACAAGATAACACTTGAATCAAGGAGTGGTAATTAATTGCTGCACCGCATTGGCAATGCTTCAAACTCTCTCAAACAGTCCTGTTAGTATGGTAGTGAGCAATAACTTTTCCCACAACTCTCCCTATAGCTGCACTGTATAAAAACACATACATGTATGCATACATACACACAAATTAATGTACACATTCAGCAACACATACAACATACGATGTTCCCCTCTATATAGTCCCTCTGATATAAACATTCCTATGCCAAATATATATCACTGCAACATTTTGACTCCTTCCCTTATCGGTATCCATTCAGCATACCACTTACACATACCACAAATGAATCACTTCCATTGGAATCCACTTTGCATACCAGCATGATGTATGTATACTCTAAGGTACATATCACAGACTAAATATCTCCCCCCTCATCCCCATGGTACACACACAGCATGCCTTCCTTATCTCATCCTTGCTCACATATTCCCCTCTCCGCCCCTTGACAAGTACACACCGTGGTTTCTGTCTGTCACGGTAGATCCCCACAGATAGTCCCCTCAAAGGGACATACCTTAACATCTCGCATACAGCTACATTCAATCTCTTAAGGTAATCTACCATCATTCCACCCTCCTTTGCAGTGTCATATATAGAATCGTGTGGAATGGTACAAATGTACGTACTTGAAGGGCTTTGTCCTGTAGTCTTTCCTCAATGGCTACCGACTAGATACGGACCTTACACAAGCAAGCAGGCATCAGTGTGAAGAGACAATACAGCACAAATCCTCAGAGTATATAGTGGCAGAATCAATTGTACACAGTTGATGCTATATCACAGCTTGAGTGGTAAATTTCATCCTCCTTTATTTGACATTTGGATGAGTTATGCAAATCTGTTACTAGTAGTGAATATGCCCCTCAAACCTCGAGCTCACCTTGTTTGCTGCATGGAGTATGGAAAATTTTGCACGGTTATAACATAATAATTATGATTCCTGTTGACAACATGCTTCTACATGATCCACATTCATTTGCACTGTTAAATGAATGCACAGTGTCACATGAATGATCTCATGTTCAATATCAATCCATATGCAATTATAGGTAATGCTATGAGTATATATACATTGACATTTGTACTGCAGTTATATGTGAAGTTCTGACTCTACTTGTTGTCCATAAACAATCACTTTAATTGCGTTAGGAATTTCAAGTTTACGTCAGGAACACAACTGTGTACCATTATACTAAATATGTGAATACTCCACACTATAATCAAACAAGTTATTGCAGCAAGTTAACTTCACTCAGTACGTGTAAATCTCAAGTTGCTCCACTCCAATGTTGTGCTCTGGAAAGGAAAAGCACATCCTCATTTCAATGTCATCACTCACTACTTGATTTAATGTAAACCACGGTCCACCACGATCACAACAGGTGCTCCCACTTGCACACCGCTGTGAGTCCCACAGAGGGTCATCAAAGTACCACTGATTTTCAAACTGTCCAGTGTTTCCCGACTCACAAAAGTAGTTATCTCCCACAAACGGAGGAGCAGGAGGACTGGAGGAAAAGGCAGCACAAGGGCAGTTTCCATTAGCATAGTTGGAGTCTTTGGACCGTTCTGCTGCAAAAGTCCAAATGTGTTTACGAGGATTGCCATGTGTTACAGACAGTCCCTCAACATAGGCTGAGTCGAGAGTATTCTGACTTCGGATATGATACCCATAGAATGAGGAGGTAGCTGAGTATTGATATCCACGAGCTCTGCCACACACCTTGGTGTATGGTACACCGTTAGCTGGGAAGGTGACTGTAGAGCAGCGATCGTAACAGCAATGGGAACGAGTGCACATATGTTTGGACGATTCAGCAGTGTATGTTAGCCCCTGAGGACACGTACTGCTATTGTTTGTCATATCAATATAGGCTACTCTCCTCCAACCAGTGATATTGCCACAGTTGCTAGTCTCCATGTCACAATAGACTTCAACTGCACCTCCTGTAGAATTCCTGATCCAGTACTTTCCGGAAGGAATGCTGGAATCACAGTTCTGAATGGCACTGCAGGAGATAGCAGGATCGGCTTCAGTGACCCCACTGCATTGAATTTCTGGTTCTGTAGTAGGCTGCTGTACAGTGAATGTGGGTTGAACTGAATTGCACCACTGTAGCATATTTATCTCCTCTCTTAGTACAGCCAGAATTTCCTCCTTCCACTTCTGGCCCTCTGCGAAGGAAAGTGTAGCAGGTGGTGCAGGAAGACCATCACGACCATCACGTCCTGGAGCCCCATCACGTCCTGGAGGTCCAGCAACACCGTCATTTCCGTCACGTCCTTGCAGTCCATCTTTGCCATCTCTTCCTGGTAATCCAGGAAAGCATGGCGCTGTAATGCCACAGCAAGTATCAGCAGCTTCTGTTCCGAGGTGCACAGTGAAGCACATAAGGGCTACCAAGAGACTGACTGTGAGGAGAAGCATCCTTGGTTACATATAGTTATGTACCTCAGTGGCAAATGGTGCTTGTTGCTCTAGCTATGTATCTTAGACTTGCTTCACTGTCAGACTAGTCCTCTTCTGAGTTATCACTGTTGCCTCTGCATTACATATTTCAAATACCATCTTTAGACCACAACCCCATGTAATGCACAGTGCTGTACTGATATAGATGCTACAAAACAGCACATTGGACTCTGTCCACTGCAGTCATGTTATGAAGCTGTTAGCTGAGACCCCTAGGTTCCCCAATGTATAATTATGCAGTGAGTACTCTCACACTTAAAAATCTCTTTCTTATATACAACATAGTGAAATGTTACCAATGAAAATAACTTTTCAGACTGGAGGTTGAAATCAAGCATGAACAAAGCATTCTCAGACCATAGACATGAAAAGGAGTCAGTATACAGTGATGACGCCACACACTCTACTGGTATATACATTAAAGCAGATTGCACACAGTGGAGGTGAAGATG
Source organism: Ianthella basta (assembly GCA_964019415.1). NCBI lineage: Eukaryota > Metazoa > Porifera > Demospongiae > Verongiida > Ianthellidae > Ianthella > Ianthella basta. The sequence goes on along the minus strand of OZ025869.1, from coordinate 826,578 downwards.
TCATCAATCTCGGATCCGTTGTATGAACACAACTTATGATGTATATGTTATGCTATATATGATTATATTGTTACTGTTGAGTGTGTACCCACAGTTCAAATGTAAGACTTTGCTCAATAAGTGTAAATATCAAGCTGTTCCATTTCACTGTTGCAACTAGTGAATGAAAATACATCCTTACTTCAATGTCATTACTCACTTCCTGACTCAATGTGGTAAGAAACCATGCACGTGCCATGGTTTATATTCATCAGTCATAAGGTTAATTGCAACCTGAAGTTTCCCCCATCCACAGACTGGCTCAGCATACTTTAGTGTCTCTGTATTGTGCTATTCCACTACTGCTAGGGTACTCAGACCTGCATGGTGTCATGTTTCCTTTGGAATGTGGCAGTTCTGTCATAGGACACTGTGGTATGCCATCAGTAGTTCGGGGGTAAGTCCAGAGTCCATGCAAACAGTTGCACAACACATATTTTACAGAACCTAATTGATTGTGTGGTATTTGTAGCATACCATCACACTCTTATTATGCATCACTCTCATAGCCAAGTATGTAATTACTATACATATACAGGGCATACAGTACATAGATGCAGATAAATGGCATACAATCGTTCATCCTTACGTATGTACACAATGTAGACTCTATATACTCAGGACACAGTCCAGGAATGACACAGTCTTGAATCTTGAACTAGATATAGGCAGCACTGGTACGATTGGCAGTGTCTGCCTTGCTGAGGTGGTCGAGAGTCACTCTGCTATCGGTGACAACATGATCATAAATGTCAATAACATCATCAATGTCAGAAGTAGGTGATTCACAATTTTCACAATTGTAAACGGTCTCATTGGCCTTCACAAGCGGATTGGCCGTCACCTCACTGTTCAGGTCCATTCCCTCAGACAGCTCCATTGCATCACCAACCTCCTCGTAGATGATCTCTGTGTCAGGTGGGGGGTCATAGTAGTTGTTCCTAACATGTCCTTCAACAGTATTGTGCTCAGCCGTTACCAACCCAGGCTGGAAGTTCACAATCCCTTTGTTTGCAGCGTGTGACCGTTCCACCATTTCTGCGCTGCTCTTGATGCGATGGCACTTTATCCTACAACATGAACAGTGCATTCAGTCTAGTAGATTCAGTCATGTTGCTATGGTTACTGTATGAATACTTATTGTGTGTCAAGGGACATACAATGCCATATGAGGCACAGCAATGTTATCTGTACGTCTGCATACAAACTGTTGCTGTGTGTGCTGGTTAATACGAGTACAGCATATGCAAGCACTGCACTTTGCAATTGTGATGAGGAATCTAACCTCCAAATGAAGCAAATTACAAACACAGCTACTGCTGTTAGGATAATGAGCACAAACGTGGCAGCAACTGCAGTAGCTATGGTTACCACCGGGACATCGTCACTCTGAGCCAAAGGGGGCTCATCCTCTGCAGTGGAGTGCAATGAGGAGGCTGAATATAGTCCAAGCATCAATCTTATATAGGCAATATGGTACTGTAGCCATACCTGGTGTAGTATAACATGCTCTCTCACTGTAGGCCCCCGCCCCTCCTGACACCTCGGCCCTCACTCTGAAGCAGTATTCTGTGGAGTGTACCAGTGTCTGAGTGATAGTTGTTTCAGCGGTTGTCACACTATTCTGTTGACCAGTGACTGTGTTTTCCACCATAACTCTGTACAACACCCCTCCAGAGAGGGCTACAGCCTCATAGCCAAATAGTGCTTGCCAGCTGAGTGTAGCAGATGTCAAACGACCCACCACCACCACAGTGAGTGGACTGGACGGGGCTGAGAAAATTGCACAATAGCTATTCACACCAGATGGCAAACGAACAATAAATGTACTTCTTGCATAGGAAACAACTTATGCCAATTAATACAAGGCAATCTCACCAAAGACGTATTCACAGTAGGCTCCAGAAGTTTGGGATGGGCAATGACAGGTGCCGTTAATGCACATTCCTCCGTAGTAGCAGACATGGCGGCCACAAGGTTCCAATGCTTGGCACATTAACAAAATAAGTATAAAAGTAATAGAGTAATACCCTATGCCAACACACTAAGTGAAGTGAAAAGGCTTGTGCATATATATATGTATACCTTCACTGGGGTCAGCACACTCTGCAAAAACAGATATATAAGACCATGAGCTGGAAGTGCTGAGAGTTGCATCTCTGAGAAGAGGTACCACTTTCATTACTCACCATACTGGCAGAAAGCTCCTCTAAACCCTTCAGCACACCAGCATGTGTCATTCTGACAGGTACCACCATTAAAACAGAAGTAGCCTCCACACTCTTCACAAATGTCCACAATGTCCACTATAGAGTGTGAACGAATAGAAATTTCATAGAGATGCCTTCTTTTCAACTTTTGAAACACGTGGACGCTACAGTGTGCATGTCAACTACTATGTAGTGAATTTTTAAAAGTGTGCATATTATTAGATACATGTGCACTTCCAGCTGTAGTCAGTATGCTGAATGTGTGCTTAGGCTCACGTATTTCTCTCTCGCATTGGTCTCCTGTGAAACCGTCTGGGCAGTTGCAAGTAGTTACATTAGCATAAGTAACACAGCTGCCACCATTTAGGCAGAAGCAGGCTGTGTTGGGGAGGGGGAAGCATGGAAGCACTCAAACACTTTATCCTGACCAGATTGTCTTACATTCAATCAACACTTACTGCCATCATTAGTTAGGCAATACTTTCCGGTGTACCCCTCAGGACACTGACAGTACTACCTGCCACTCCCATCGACTCGACATGCACCCTCATTGAAGCAGTAGTAGCCCCCACATGGACGGACTGATTGAAGAAAGTCAGCAGCAAGGATACGTTGAAACTAATATGTCTGACAGATATCAGACATCAGTTCTGTCACAAACATGCGACATACACTCACTCAGCAATCTATCACAAAACTCTCCAGTGTAGAAGGGATTGCAGACACAAGTCCCACAGGTGTTATCACAGTAGCCATTGTTGCAGGAACTGCCACAAGGGATAAACACTTCTCTAACTGGAAAGGACATCAGACATTATTCACAGTACGTGTAGTGACAAGTGGCACTGCAAGTACAGTACAACCTAACACAGTAACAGTCTAGCAGAGAGAGAGAGAGAGATCTAGAGAGAGAGGTAACACGTATCTTTCAGCAGGAGAAAGCAGCAAATACCACATTTCCCATCAGCTCTTGAATAGCTACCTTCACCCAACACACCACATCCTCATACGTCCAGTCAAATGCATGCTGTGATCTGTCTCTCACCACTATGTCCAATTGCAATGCTTGCAAACACAGCTAGAAGTAGCAGAAAGTGGTATAGTAGAAGGTAACAGGCACAGTTGAGAAATTACACACTCTTATCTCAATCTTTCCGTTATTCTCCACTGTAAGGTGCACTCACTAAGGGAGATGAGTAGTAGAAAGCTGAAGGGGGCTAGGTAGGTCTTCTTCTTCTCCATAAGAACAAGGATCTCTTCAACTGATCAGGTCACACAGGAGTGAGGTGCAGAATGATGTGGTAACGTAGCCTGTTAGTCCTCTAAGTGCACCACAGGAATGCAGGAGCAGCCGATCAGTGTATGCAATGAATACCATTATTAGAATATACAGTATACACACCACAAGCTATACATTCTTGCGACTCCAATCCTACCATTTGTGTCTTGGCAGCAATTTCTGGATTAGTGCTTAGATTCTGAAGTTAACGTCAGCCTATTTGCTAGCACTACAGCTACGAGTAATAAGAATGGCACCATAGCCTCACCAGCAAGGGTATATGCAAAGGAGGTAGCTGAGAAAGCAGAGCAAAATGGTTAGAGGTCTGGCCTCAAATTATGCAAGATTGCCAGTGACATACATTGTACACTAGACACATGCTGCAAGAATAATTATATTTTAGCTTTGAATGAAATACATGGCACAGTAATCAGTTCAAGTAGTTGTACAAAGACTAGCAAGTATTGAATAGCAAAGTTGGATGATGTTGACTACTATAGCATCAACATTAAAATACATTAATTTTAATATTTGAGCATTATTTATATACAGGTTTTTGTGTTTATTCCTTCTACACTCCTGCTGGGCGAATCTTCATCTCAGCAAAGCGTAGAGAGTAGAATACGCCCCTCCAGCTGTCCCAGTTGATGCCAAGTGGTGCTACAGTCCTTGGTCCTCCATTCGGGAAATACAGGCCAGTCAGAAGGCAGGCATAGCAAGAATTGTGCCACCAAGGACCATGGAAAATCACTGCACAATTGGAACCCGCTCCATTCATATCATTGTCTCTGTCAGGTGTGGAAAAACGTTGTCCACTATGTATGACATGTGACTGTCCATTTACTAGCGAGTCTCCAGCTGTGCTATCTAGCTTATACCCTGATACAGAGAGGGTGTAGTCACTGTCTTCATCTCCAACTGAGAACTGGTCATACTTGGCAAAGGAAGTGTTCCCTTCCCAGTCTGCAAGGTCCACCCTCAGTTGAGGTGGGTCACCACTCAGGTTAGTCAAGAGGTACATGTTGTCCAGTCCAAGCCAGTGTTCACCCTCCAGGCTGCCAAAGCCACTCTTGTAGTCAGTCCAGTTGCGATAAAAGTCCACACTGCCATCTTGTCTCTTTAGCAGTAATGTCCAGCCTCCTCCATCTGTCTCCATGTCACAGAAGACATTGATAGTGTTAGAAACATTGGTTGGTCGAATACTATACACACCACTTTCATTGCAGCCCTGCATCAATGCATCGTAGCAGTCAGTGAACACATCTGCAGGTGTGATTGGGATATAAAGAGAAGTTGATAGAGTGAGACAGCAGAGTTTCCCCAAGGACGATTGACAAATGGTATATATGCTATAGATGTTCAGTAGATCTAGACTGGGACTAAGCAACCATGTATATCACAGGAGCATGCAATGATCTGACCTGGAGAACAACTCAGTTGAACTACTCCTGTCATAGTGCTGATCCAATACTTCCCAGGTGGAGCTGTGGAGTTGCATTCATAGACCTCCTTACAAGAGGCAGCAGGGTATCTTTCACTGCCACCATTGCACAAGTTCAACTCCCTCCTTACTTCCAACACAATGTCTCTCCTCAGTTGTTCTATCACTTCATCAGATACTGTACCTGGTGGTCCAGGAGGGCCCTCTGTCCCATTTAGCCCTGGTGCACCAGGTTCTCCCCTTGGTCCAGGTGTACCAGGGACTCCGTCGTTGCCAGGGATACCAGGCAGTGCACGAATAGCTTGCAGAGGAGATCCTGTGGCGGAGCACGATTCTGCTGCTTCCGACCCAGTGACAAGGACTGTGAATGAGATTGTGAATAACAGGAACTTGCTAAAGAAAGCTGCAGGCATAGCTGAGGGACTGATCATTCAATTGGCACTATCTGAGTTTGGTTCCTTGCCTCTTCCTGCAGACCTGTTAGGTTTATTGACTACTTGTCACAGACCAGACTTTGAAATCCCCAATGTGTGACTGCTGTTGACACTGCAACTCACTATCTGCATACCTCACACTTGTTAGTCTGCTCTTGGGTGGCTTCTTGTAAAAACAACTCAGTCCCCCTTTGGAGTACTAGCACATTCCATGTTGTAAGGAATTTGGGGTCACACCACGGTACATTCTAAACAGTGTCAACTATTCACTGGCAACCAACCATCTTCATTCACCTCATCTATGCTATTACATTAACAAACACATACCTTACACATCACCTTTGTTATCGCCGTTATGTTAACTATTGTATACATTACATTCCAAAAAAAAAAAAAAAAAAAACAAAAAAAAAAAACAAAAAAAACAAAAAAACTATTCACTGGCAGCCATGCAAGTGGCTAATGATGAAGTGTCCAGATACATACAGCTTCAATGGGACTCCACCTGTGAGCTGCAGGAAGCCTTGTACTGTCATCATGTGACTCTACATTGCATCACACAAGATAGAACGACTGTGCAATATGCAACACATATAAATTTTAGGCCATCACCATGCATGGGGCATCCCTGTATCACATGACCCAGGTTATCCATTTGGAGAGTGGTCTGGTAGATGATTTGTAAAGTCCCATTTTACACCAAGCTGGAGTAGACCCAAGAAAATAATATCATCCATTGCAGGACAACCTGATGTATGCTAGATGACCCTCTTTTGCACAGTGTACCTGCATAACAATCAATACGTGCTTTGACAGGCACTCAAATTTCTAACAATAACAGCTGATGGGGTGGTATGAAATGGCTGACATGGAAACTACAAGGAAGGGGGAGATTCAGTAATTTGGCAGTATTTGCATCATGTCCTATTTAGAAGTAGGAAGGGCTGGCAATAGAGCAGACAGACTTACTAGACTAGTTCAAGTCAAACACCTAGCCAGCAGCAAGATTTGCTCTACCAGAATTTTACCTGTGAGCTGGCAGGATGGTATATAGTGATAGTAGCAACAGTCACAGATATGCTCATCATGCAACATATAGTATTTTACCTTGAAACGACAATTGTTTACTAACCACTTCCAATCTTTGGTCAGAAAAGTATCGATAAACCTTTGGCATGGAACAATGGCAGGTGTGTAGTGTCCCAAATCCTCAAAACACAGATTTCCAAAGTGTACCGAAGCTCCCAGTTGTGCTAGATGCAGCCACAAAATTTTTTTAGTATTTTTACATTTCACAGACTATAGGCTATTATGTGCAGACACAGCCGAACTGCAAAAGGCACTTGTGGACCTGCACCACCTATAGTAACAGCCATGGTCTTTACCATCTCTATCAGGTCGTCTGATGTAACATTTTACACTTGCATGCATTGATTGAAAGGAGGTTGGCTAGCCTCCCTAGCTGGCAAAAAATTGATTGAAAGGAGTGGGAATTCACCACGAATGACACTGTCACCTGATCGAGTCATGCATGCAGCTGCGCCAATTGCAGTAAATACACACATACAGTTTCCTACTCACTCCACCATTCCCTTGTTTGTATAGAAATGTATTCACTAAACAATACTGCTTTCCTGTTCAGCTTCATTGCATCATAATTGTATTCAGAGAAATATTTTGTGGTTTTTGTTTCCTAGTCCACACTTCCTGGAGGCATCCCCCTACTTCAATCTTAGCCTTCAACAGACCAATGTAACCTAGCAATGCACAGCTTTTTGTATTATTTGTATTAGGTAGGATTCAGTTCTTCACCATGTATATAGGTAGCGTGAAACTGCTCTCAAACACATTACCCCATCCTCAATGGTATTCATACATAGTTCTATACATTCCAACTTAAGACATTCATATGAAGCTATATTCATAGCCTGCTTGGACCATTGATTGGATGACTCCTGTTCAAGTGCTTCCTGTGCTACACACACACAACTCCACACACAGATTAGAAGTCTGTTGGCCGAGATTATTAACTGAGAGGAAGATGACTCGTGTAGCAGCAGTGTTCTGCCTATTGGAACTCTTCTCCCTTAGTGAGTACTAGAAGTACATCTGTGCTGGTTAATAGTTGGAAGGAGTTACAAGTGATTGATTTACACTTCATATATTTCACTGCTCTGGCTCTCTTCACATTTCCACTTCTGTAGTTGTGTGTGGACGTGGTGCAACTGAACACAGCGGTGAGTAATCTTATCAAGTTGCTCCAGCAAATACCATAATACAATTTGCGTCCAGGACTGTTAATGACTGAAGTTCTAAATAAAATGCACAGGAAATCCACAGCGCAATATTTTATACAGTTCCTATTATTGATCCACTAAGTTAACCCATTAAGCCTGCAGTTTAAACTTTACCCCATGTGCACCCAAAAATGAAGTATAAAACAGTCTTCTTGAATCTAACCCAGACTCTTTGAGTGGGCACAGATATCACACATTCATACTTGTCAGCCTTTACTATGACTACATATGACGATAGATGAAGATTTGTTGTCCCTGGCAGTATAACAAGAAGATATGAAGTGTTGTCCTTCGCTCACTATGTGAATGCTTGGGTTTGATGTACAAATGCGGAAGACATTACACAATTTGGTTACAGCAGTTGCTTGCTTTACTAGGAGACGAGATAGGCTTGCTTGTAGAAGGCTCCACCACTGTCTCATGCCCTGCCAAAGGAGACGCCGGTGTGGAAACTTGTAGACAGAGAATAATATTGTCCGAACCTCTTTGGCAATGATAAGCCCATTCTGTACTGTTAATTGTGTATTAACTGTCTCATTTGCATCCTTCCCAGTCGAAGTGTATATCCCTTGTGACAACTCTTGCAACAACGGTCTCTGTGACCACTCAACTGGCACATGCATCTGCTACCCTTTCTACACTGGAGAGCATTGTGACAGAGCTCTGCGTGAGTGCTAGTTAGATAGATGCTATGTAGTGAAATTAACACAATATCAAACTTGGCAGTTTACACGCACACACTTTGGTTCTTTGCTACTAAAGTTCGTCCTTGTGGGGGCTACTACTGCTTCAATGAGGGTACATGTCAGGTGAATGCGAGTGGCAGGGAGTACTGTCAGTGTCCTGAGGGGTACACTGGAGAGTACTGCCTCACTAATGGCGGTGAGTCCTAACATACATACACTAGGACAAATGTCACTGATTGACGGACAAAATGAGGTGTTTAGTTTTTTCATGATCTTTTCCACACCCCATCACACTGACATAGCATTCTGCTTGAACAGCAGCAACTGCTCCGTTTGCGTTAACTTCACTGCCTCTAACTGCTCAGACAGCTATGCAAGTCAATGTGCAAGTGAGTACAGTATGATGAGTCTGCGCACTAACAAAACCTTCCATGCATCTGGAAATGCACATTACACTGTGCTTATTTATACATTTGAGCATTACAAACTGCCTCTCAGGCCTTTTCAAGCTAATATTTGATCGAAGCTTTAAATAGACTTTAATTGCCCAAGGTGAAGGATGTATACAATCCTGCTTCCATTGCATGTTCAATGTCACTCTAAATACAGCAGATAACATGGACAGACGTGAAGAATGTGGTAGCTGCTATTGCTTCAATGGTGGAACCTGTCAGAACGGAACCTGTGTTTGTGCTGAGGGTTTCGGAGGAGAGTTTTGTCAGCACGGTTAGTATAAGGAATCTGAAAGAATGCTGTCTAAGAATATCTGTAATTAGATGATCTTCAATCACATGCAGGTTGTGCTAACATCAATAAAGGTATGCAATTATTACATTCCTTAAAAGTGCAGTGTTACAATGTATATTTAACTTCATAATCCAATGCTGCTGTGTGAAGCTTCGCAGTCCTGTGGCAGACACTTTTGCTACTATGGAGGAGAATGCTTGAACAACACATGCCACTGCCCATCCAATTCCTCAGGGGTTTACTGTGAGTATGTTCATGGTGAGTACACTTTTGCACAAACTGGGGAAGCCTACCAAGAATTTATTGGTACCAGTACATAAGTAATCCAATCAGAGTTACGGTTAACCCTAACTCATTTAAACTTTCCAACAATGACTGTAATTTCTTAGCAAGTATATCTGGTTAGAAAGACTCCTGTCTTTCCCACAGCCCCGTCTGGTCAGCTCAGTCTGGAGGTGACAGGTTACACAACATCTGCCGTTCTAACCTGGCAGCACCCGGTTGGCTACGAGGGCATAGCCAGCTCTGGCGGAGTACGATACATGGTTTCTGTGCAGAACCTGGCAACTGGACGGATGACCAATGTTCGGGCCTCTGGCACTACCGTCACTCAGACACTGGTACACTCCACTGAATACTGCTTCAGAGTGAGGGCCGAGGTGTCCGGAGGGGTGGGGGATTACAGTGAGCGCAAGTGCTACACTACTCCAGGTAAGATAATAAGTAGAATAGTCTAACGACGCATTCATGACTTACGCAATATGATTTAACAATGTCCATTACTCAACAGGTGCAGGATTTCTCTCTGCATGGACCATAGCTACTCCAGCGGCTGCAGCTGCACTTTCACTCATAGTGTTTGCTGCACTGGCTTTGTGCGCAATCAGCAGCTATTGGAGGTGAGATTCCACTCCAAGTGAATGCACGCATAGTATATATACCTGGCATGCACCCACAATGATTTGTGGACTTATAAAGGTATACAGCCATTGAATATCTATTGTCTGATTTGCTGTAATCGTAGCCACCAATGTAACTCTATCTACTGGACTCCCAATTTGTAGGACAAAACGCCAGCGAGCGAAGAGAAAAGTGGAGTCAGCGGAGCTGAAAGATCTTGAGGTCACAAAGACCGACATTTGCCAGATTGAGGGAATGACTACCATCCCTGCAGCACCTGAGTATGATACAGTGATCGATGCCATACATGAGTACGACAATCCTGGCACCGAGAACCAATATCAAGAAATCAGTGACGCTATAGATGAAATGAATCAGAGCAAAGCCATGAATGGGGAGGTGACAGCCAATGCATCTGTCAAGGCAGACACCCATGCTGAGGGGACAGCTATATCGCCAGTCACGGCAGACGTGAATGGTGGGGTGATGGTTGATTCATCAGTCAAGGCAGACCTGAATGGTGGGGTGATGGCTAATCCTGTCAAGCAAATGAATAGCCACAGTGATGCCGAGAACGCAGCCATTGACCTTTATGAAGAAATGGTCAGTGATGGTGTGAACATTGATCCCTTCAACAAGGCTGATGATGTGGTCAGCATCAGCAGTGAATTGTACATATAAGATGAAGAGATATTACTATGTGACAGTGTGATGCACAGTGTTACTATTCACGACACAATAATTGCAAAACACATTAACATAGTTTGATTTCTTTTCAAGGAATGTTAAGAAAACATGTTTTGGGTACATTACACGACTCATTACATAACAGTACTTGAAACTGCTACGTATGTATTCCTGTCATAGTCAACTTAAAACCTGGTCATCTGGATCACATTTGGTAAATTCGTTTATGGCACCTATCACACTTCATAAATTCCAAATCAACCGTTTTCACATTAATGAAAATGTAGTGACATTGTAAATAAATTGTGGATAATTTCATACCACATTCAGAATATCTATGGGGTCAACATTCTTCATTACCTTTTAAATTTGGACATTTATGCAAAAGTATTGACCAGGCGAGCCAAATGTATAGAAATAATTTTTCAAATTTCAAAATGTGTAAAGATTTCCAAATTTCTTTCCTAGCTTAGAAATATTCAAGTAAGAAAATGTTTTATAATAAAAATGATGGAGCAAGATGAAGTAAGATGAGACAAGATGAGGCAAGATGAGACAAGACAAGGCAAGATGACGCAAGATGATACAAGATGAGGCAAGATAAAAATGATGGAGCAAAATGAAGCACGATAAAGTGAGATGAGGCAAGATGAGGCAAAATGATGAAAGATGAAGCAAGATGAGGTAAGATGAAGCAAGATAAAGCAAGATGAGGCAAGATGAAGCAAGATGAGGCAAGATGAAGCAAGATGAAGCAAGATGAGGCAAGATGAAGCAAGATGAGGCAAGATAAGGCTGGATGAAGCAAGATGAAGCAAGATGAGGCAACATGAAGCAAGATGAAGCAAGATGAAGCAAGATGAGAAAAGTTGAAGCAAGATGAAGCAAGATGAAGCAAGATGAGGTAAGATGAAGCAAGATAAGGCAAGATGAAGCAAGATGAGGCAAGATGAAGCAAGATGAAGCAAGATGAGTCAAGATGAAGCAAGATGAGGCAAAATGAGGCAAGATCAAGCAAGATGGGGAAAGATGAGGCAAGATGAAGCAAGATGAGGCAAGATCAAGCAAGATGAAGCAAGATGAGGCAAGATGAGGCAAGATGAGGCAAGATGAGGCAAGATGAAGCAAGATGAAGCAAGATGAGGCAAGATCTGGCACGATGAGGCAAGATCAGGCAAGATGAAGCAAGATGAAGCAAGATGAGGCAAGATGAGGCAAGATGTAGCAAGATGAAGGGAGATGAAGCAAGTTGAGGCAAGATCTGGCACGATGAGGCCAGATAAAGAATGATGGTGCAAGACGAAGCAAGATTAAGCAAGACGAGACAAGATAAAGCAAGATGAAGCAAGATGAAGCAAGATGAGACAAGATGAGGCAAGATGAGGCAAGATAAAAAAAAATAAAGCAAGATTAGGCAAGATGAAGCAAGATGAGGCAAGATATAGAATGATGGAGCAAAATGAAGCAAGATGAGGAAAGATGAAGCAAGATGAGGCAAAATGAGGCAAGACGAGGCAAGATTAAGAAAGAAGAGGCAAGATAAAAAATGAAGAAAGATGAGGCAAGATAAAAAATGAAGCAAGATGAGGCAAGATGAAGCAAGATGAGGCAAGATGAAGGAAGATGAGGCAAGATGTAGCAAGATGAAGGAAGATGAAGCAAGATGAGGAAGATGAGGAAAGATGAAGCAAGATGAGGAAGGATTAAGAAAGAAGAGGCAAGATAAAAAATGAAGCAAGATGAAGCAAGATGAGGAAAGATGAAGCAACATGAGGCAAGATGAGGCAAGACGAGGCAAGATTAAGAAAGATGAGGCAAGATAAAAGATGAAGCAAGATGAGGCAAGATGAAGCAAGATGAGGCAAGATGTAGCAAGATGAAGGAAGATGAAGCAAGTTGAGGCAAGATCTGGCACGATGAGGCCAGGTAAAGAATGATGGTGCAAGACGAAGCAAGATTAAGCAAGACGAGGCAAGATAAAGCAAGATGAAGCAAGATGAAGCAAGATGAAGCAAGATGAAGCAAGATGAGGCAAGATGTAGCAAGTTGAAGCAAGATGAAGCAAGATGAGGCAAGATCTGGCACGATGAGGCAAGATAAAGAATGATGGTGCAAGACGAGGCAAGATTAAGCAAGATGAGGCAAGATAAAGCAAGATGAAGCAAGATGAAGCAAGATGAGGCAATACGAGGCAAGATTAAGCAAGATGAGGCAAGATGAAGCAAGATGAGGAAAGATATAGAATGATGGAGCAAAATGAAGCAAGATGAGGAAAGATGAAGCAAGATGAGACAAGGTGAAGCAAGATGAGACAACATGAAGCAAGATGAGGTAAGATGAAGCAAAGTGAAGCAAGACGAGGCAAGATGAAGCAAGATGAGGAAAGATGAGGCAAGATGAGGCAAGATGAGGCAAGATGAAGCAAGATGAGGCAAGATGAAGCAAGATGAGGCAAGATGAGGCAAGACGAAGCAAGATGAGGCAAGATGAAGCAAGATTAAGCAAGATGAAGCAAGATGAGGCAAGATGAAGCAAGATGAGGCAAGATGAAGCAAGATGAGGCAAGATGTAGCAAGATGAAGGAAGATGAAGCAAGTTGAGGCAAGATCTGGCACGATGAGGCCAGATAAAGAATGATGGTGCAAGACGAAACAAGATTAAGCAAGATGAGGCAAGATAAAGCAAGATGAAGCAAGATGAAGCAAGATGAAGCAAGATGAGGCAAGATGTAGCAAGTTGAAGCAAGATGAAGCAAGATGAGAAAAGATGAAGCAGGATGAGACAAGATGAAGCAAGATGAGGAAAGATATAGAATGATGGAGCAAAATGAAGCAAGATGAGGAAAGATGAAGCAAGATGAGACAAGGTGAAGCAAGATGAGACAACATGAAGCAAGATGAGGTAAGATGAAGCAAAGTGAAGCAAGACGAGGCAAGATGAAGCAAGATGAGGAAAGATGAGGCAAGATGAGGCAAGATGAGGCAAGATGAAGCAAGATGAGGCAAGATGAAGCAAGATGAGGCAAGATGAGGCAAGACGAAGCAAGATGAGGCAAGATGAAGCAAGATTAAGCAAGATGAAGCAAGATGAGGCAAGATGAAGCAAGATGAGGCAAGATGAAGCAAGATGAGGCAAGATGTAGCAAGATGAAGGAAGATGAAGCAAGTTGAGGCAAGATCTGGCACGATGAGGCCAGATAAAGAATGATGGTGCAAGACGAAACAAGATTAAGCAAGATGAGGCAAGATAAAGCAAGATAAAGCAAGATGAAGCAAGATGAAGCAAGATGAGGCAAGATGAGGCAAGATGTAGCAAGATGAAGCAAGATGAAGCAAGATGAGGCAAGATGAGGCAAGATGAAGCAAGATGAGACAAGATGATGCAAGGTTAAGCAAGATGAAGCAAGATGAGGCAAGATGATGCAAGATGAAGCAAGATGAAGCGAGATGAAGCAAGATGAGGCAAGATGAGGCAATATAATGAATGATGGAGCAAGATGAGGCAAGATTAAGAAGGACGAGGCAAGATGAAGCAAGATGAGGCAAGATGAGGACAGACAAGGCAAGATTAAGCAAGATGAGGCAAGATGAGGCAAGATAAGGCAAGATGAGGCAAGATATGGATAGATGAGGCAAGATGAGGCAAGATGATGCAAGATGAAGCAAGATCTGGCAAGATGAGGCAAGATGAGGCAAGATGAAGCAAGATGAGGTAAGATGAAGCATGATGAAGCAAGATGAGGCAAGATGAGCAAGATGAGGCAAGATGAGGGAAGATGCGACAAGACATGGCAAGATTAAGCAAGATGAGGCAAGATGAGGCAAGATAAGGCAAGATGAGGTAAGATATGGATAGATGAGGCAAGATGAGGCAAGATGATGCAAGATGAAGCAAGATCTGGCAAGATGAGGCAAGATGAGGCAAGATGAAGCAAGATGAGGTAAGATGAAGCATGATGAAGCAAGATGAGGCAAGATGAGCAAGATGAGGCAAGATGAGGGAAGATGCGACAAGACGTGGCAAGATTAAGCAAGATGAGGCAAGATGAAGCAACATGAGGCAAGATGAAGCAAGATGAGGCAAGATGAGGCAAGACGAGGCAAGATTAAGCAAGATGAGGCAAGATATAGAATGAAGCAAGATGAGGCAAGATGAAGAAAGATGAGGCAAGATGAAGCAAGATGAGGCAAGATGTAGCAAGATGAAGGAAGATGAAG
>OZ025869.1:765441-811441 GCA_964019415.1 Ianthella basta | reverse complement strand
CAAGTTGAGGCAAGATCTGGCACGATGAGGCCAGATAAAGAATGATGGTGCAAGACGAAGCAAGATAAAGCAAGACAAAGCAAGATGAAGCAAGATGAAGCAAGATGAGGCAAGATGAGGCAAGATGTAGCAAGATGAAGCAAGATGAAGCAAGATGAGGCAAGATCTGGCACGATGAGGCAAGATAAAGAATGATGGTGCAAGACGAAGCAAGATTAAGCAAGACGCGGCAAGATACAGCAAGATGAAGCAAGATGAAGCAAGATGAGGCAATACGAGGCAAGATTAAGCAAGATGAGGTAAGATACAAAATAAAGCAAGATGAGGCAAGATGAAGCAAGATGAGGAAAGATGAAGCAAGATGAGGCAAGATGGAGCAAGATGAGACAACATGAAGCAAGATGAGGTAAGATGAAGCAAAGTGAAGCAAGACAAGGCAAGATGAAGCAAGATGAGGCAAGATGAAGCAAGATGAGGCAAGATGAGGCAAGATGAAGCAAGATGAAGCAAGATGAAGCAAGATGAGGCAAGATGAGGCAAGATGAAGCAAGATGAGACAAGATGATGCAAGGTTAAGCAAGATGAAGCAAGATGAGGCAAGATGATGCAAGATGAAGCAAGATGAAGCGAGATGAAGCAAGATGAGGCAAGATGAGGCAAGATGAGGAGAGATGAGGCAAGATAAAGCAAGATGAAGCAAGATAAGGCAAGATGAGGCAAGATATGGATAGATGAGGCAAGATGAGGCAAGATGAAGCAAGATGAGGCAAGATGAGGACAGACAAGGCAAGATTAAGCAAGATGAGGCAAGATGAGGCAAGATGAAGCAAGATGAGGCAAGATGAAGCAAGATGAGGGACGATGAGGCAAGATGAAGTAAGATGAGGAGAGATGAGGCAAGATAAAGCAAGATGAAGCAAGATAAGGCAAGATGAGGCAAGATATGGATAGATGAGGCAAGATGAGGCAAGATGATGCAAGATGAAGCAAGATCTGGCAAGATGAGGCAAGATGAGGCAAGATGAAGCAAGATGAGGTAAGATGAAGCATGATGAAGCAAGATGAGGCAAGATGAGCAAGATAAGGCAAGATGAGGGAAGATGCGACAAGACGTGGCAAGATTAAGCAAGATGAGGCAAGATGAAGCTACATGAGGCAAGATGAAGCAAGATGTGGCAAGATGAGGGAAGACGAGGCAAGACGAGGCAAGATTAAGCAAGATGAGGCAAGATATAGAATGAAGCAAGATGAGGCAAGATGAAGAAAGATGAGACAAGATGAAGCAAGATGAGGCAAGATGAGGCAAGATGAGGCAAGATGAGGCATGATGAGGCAAGATGAAGCAAGATGAGGCAAGATGAGGCAAGATGAGGCAAGATGAAGCAAGATGAAGTAAGATGAGGCAAGATCTGGCAAGATGAGGCAAGATAAAGAATGATGGAGCAAGATGAGGCAAGATTAAGCAAGACGAGGCAAGATGAAGCAAGATGAGGCAAGACGAGGCAAGATTAAGCAAGATGAGGCAAGATAAAGAATGAAGCAAGATGAGGCAAGATGAAGAAAAATGAGATAAGATGAAGCAAGATGAGGCAAGATGAAGCAAGATGAAGCAAGATGAGGCAAGATGAAGCAGGATGAGGCAAGATGAAGCAACATGAGGCAAGATGAAGCAAGATGAGGCAAGATGATGCAACATGAGGTAAGATGAAGCAAGATGAGGCAAGATGAAGCAAGATGAGGCAAGATGAGGCAAGATGAGGCAAGATGAAGCAAGATGAGGCAAGATGAGGCAAGATCTGGCACGATGAGGCAAGATTAAGCAAGACGAGGCAAGATAAAGCAAGATGAAGCAAGATGAAGCAAGATGAGGCAATACTAGGCAAGATTAAGCAAGTTGAGGCAAGATGAAAAAATAAGCATGATGAGGCAAGATAGAGAATGATGGAGCAAAATGAAGCGAGATGAGGCAAGATGAAGCAAGATGAGGAAAGATGAGGCAAGATGAAGCAAGATGAGGCAAGATGAGACAAGATGAAGCAAGATGAGGTAAGATGAAGCAAGATGAAGCAAGATGAGGCAAGATGAAGCAAAATGAAGCAAGATGAGGCAAGATTAAGCAAGATGAGGCAAGATTAAGCAAGACGAGGCAAGATAAAGCAAGATGAGGCAAGATGAGGCAAGATTAAGCAAGATGAGGCAAGATAAAGAATGAAGCATGATGAGGCAAGATGAAGAAAGATGAGGCAAGATGATGCAACATGAGGTAAGATGAAGCAAGATGAGGCAAGATGAAGCAAGATGAGGCAAGATGAAAGAAGATGAAGCAAGATGAGGCAAGATCTGGCAAGATGAGGCAAGATAAAGAATGATGGAGCAAGACGAGGCAAGATTAAGCAAGACGAGTCAAGATAAAGCAAGATGAGGCAAAATGAGGCAAGACGAGGCAAGATTAAGCAAGATGAGGCAAGATAAAGAATGAAGCAAGATGAGGCAAGAGGAAGAAATATGAGACAAGATGAAGCAAGATGAGGCAAGATGAAGCAACATGAGAAAAGATGAAGCAGGATGAGGGAAGATGAAGCAACATGAGGCAAAATGAAGCAAGATGAGGCAAGATGATGCAACATGAGGTAAGATGAAGCAAGATGAGGCAAGATGAGGCAAGATGAGGCAAGATGAAGCAAGATGAAGCAAGATGAGGCAAGATGAGGCAAGATCTGGCACGATGAGGCAAGATAAAGAATGATGGTGCAAGACGAGGCAAGATTAAGCAAGACGAGGCAAGATGAAGGAAGATGAAGCAAGATGAGGCAATACGAAGCAAGATTAAGCAAGATGAGGCAAGATAAAAAAAAGCAAGATGAGGCAAGAATAAGAATGATGGAGCAAAATGAAGCGAGATGAGGCAAGATGTAGTAAGATGAGGGAAGATGAGGCAAGATGAAGCAAGATGAGGCAAGATGAGACAAGATGAAGCAAGATGAGGCAAGATGAAGCAAGATGAAGCAAGATGAGGCAAGATGAAGCAAGATGAGGCAAGATGAGGCAAGATGAGGCAAGATGTAGCAAGATGAAGGAAGATGAAGCAAGATGAGGCAAGATGAAGCAAGATGAGGCAAGATGAGGCAAGATGAAGCAAGATGAGGCAAGATGAAGCAAGATGAAGCAAGATGAAGCAAGATGAGGCAAGATGAGGCAACATGAAGCAAGATGAAGCAAGATGAAGCAAGATGAGGCAAGATGAGGCAATATAACGAATGATGGAGCAAGACGAGGCAAGATTAAGAAGGACGAGGCAAGATGAAGCAAGATGAGGCAAGATGAGGCCAGACAAGGCAAGATGAGGCAAGACGAGGCAAGATTAAGAAAGAAGAGGCAAGATAAAAAAATGAAGCAAAATGAGGCAAGATATAGAATGATGGAGCAAAATGAAGCAAGATGAAGAAAGATGAAACCAGACAAGGCAAGATGAGCCAAGACGAGGCAAGATTAAGTAAGAAGAAGCAAGATGAGACAAGGTGAGGGACGATGAGGCAAGATGAAGCAAGATGAGGAGAGATGAGGCAAGATGAGGCGAGATAAAGCAAGATGAAGCAAGATAAGGCAAGATGAGGCAAGATCTGAATAGATGAGGCAAGATGAGGCAAGATGAGGCAAGATGAAGCAAGATCTGGCAAGATGAGGCAAGATGAGGCAAGATGAAGCAAGATGAAGCAAGATGAGGCAAGATGAAGCAAGATGAGACAAGATGAAGCAAGATGAGGCAAGATGAAGCAAGATGAAGCAAGATGAAGCAAGATGAGAAAGGATGAAGCAGGATGAGACAAGATGAAGCAACATGAGGCAAGATGAAGCTAGATGAGGCAAGATGAGGCAAGATGATGCAAGATGAGGCAGGATGAGGCAAGATGAAGCAAGATGAGGCAAGAAGAGGCAAGATGAGGCAAGATGAAGCAAGATAAAGCAAGATGAAGCAACATGAGGCAAGATGAAGCTAGATGAGGCAAGATGAGGCAAGATTAAGAAAGAAGAGGCAAGATAAAAAAATGAAGCAAAATGAGGCAAGATATAGAATGATGGAGCAAAATGAAGCAAGATGAAGAAAGATGAAACCAGACAAGGCAAGATGAGCCAAGACGAGGCAAGATTAAGTAAGAAGAAGCAAGATGAGACAAGGTGAGGGACGATGAGGCAAGATGAAGCAAGATGAGGAGAGATGAGGCAAGATGAGGCGAGATAAAGCAAGATGAAGCAAGATAAGGCAAGATGAGGCAAGATCTGAATAGATGAGGCAAGATGAGGCAAGATGAGGCAAGATGAAGCAAGATCTGGCAAGATGAGGCAAGATGAGGCAAGATGAAGCAAGATGAAGCAAGATGAGGCAAGATGAAGCAAGATGAGACAAGATGAAGCAAGATGAGGCAAGATGAAGCAAGATGAAGCAAGATGAAGCAAGATGAGAAAAGATGAAGCAGGATGAGACAAGATGAAGCAACATGAGGCAAGATGAAGCTAGATGAGGCAAGATGAGGCAAGATGATGCAAGATGAGGCAAGATGAGGCAAGATGAAGCAAGATGAGGCAAGAAGAGGCAAGATGAGGCAAGATGAAGCAAGATAAAGCAAGATGAAGCAACATGAGGCAAGATGAAGCTAGATGAGGCAAGATGAGGCAAGATGATGCAAGATGAGGCAAGATGAAGCAAGATGACGCAAGATGAGGCAAGATCTGGCAAGATGAGGCAAGATGAGACAAGATGAGGCAAGATGAGGCAAGATGAAGCAAGATGAAGCAAGATGAAGCAAGATGAAGCAAGATGAGGCAAGATGAGGCAAGATGAAGCAAGATGAGGCAAGATGAAGCAAGATGAGACAAGATGAAGCAAGATGAGGCAAGATGAAGCAAGATGAAGCAAGATGAAGCAAGATGAGAAAAGATGAAGCAGGATGAGACAAGATGAAGCAACATGAGGCAAGATGAAGCTAGATGAGGCAAGATGAGGCAAGATGATGCAAGATGAGGCAGGATGAGGCAAGATGAAGCAAGATGAGGCAAGAAGAGGCAAGATGAGGCAAGATGAAGCAAGATAAAGCAAGATGAAGCAACATGAGGCAAGATGAAGCTAGATGAGGCAAGATGAGGCAAGATGATGCAAGATGAGGCAAGATGAAGCAAGATGAAGCAAGATGAGGCAAGATGAGGCAAGATCTGGCAAGATGAGGCAAGATGAGACAAGATGAGGCAAGATGAGGCAAGATGAAGCAAGATGAAGCAAGATGAAGCAAGATGAAGCAAGATGAGGCAAGACGAGGCAAGATGATGCAAGATGAGGCAAGATGAAGCAAGATGAGGCAAGATGAGGCAAGATGAGGCAAGATGAAGCAAGATAAAGCAAGATGAAGCAAGATGAGGCAAGATGAGGCAAGATGATGCAAGATGAGGCAAGATGAAGCAAGATGAGGCAAGATGAAGCAAGATGAGGCAAGATGAAGCAAGATGAGGCAAGATCTGGCAAGATGAGGCAAGATAAAGAATGATAAGGTAAGATGAAGCAAGATGAGGCAAGACAAGCTACATTAAGCAAGATGAGGCAAGATAAACAATAAAGAAAGATGAGGCAAGAGGAGGCAAGATAAAGAATGATGGAGCAAAATGAGACGAGATGAAGCAAGATGAGGTAAGATGAAGCAAGATGAAGCAAGATGAGGTAAGATGAAGCAAGATGTGGCAAGATGAAGCAAGATGAAGCAACATGAGGCAAGATGAGGCAAGATGAAGCAAGATGAGGCAAGATGAGGCAAGATTAAGCAAGATGAAGCAAGATGAAACAAGATTAAGCAAGATGAGGCAAGATGAAGGAAGATGAAGCAAGATTAAGCAAGACGAGGCAAGATAAAGCAAGATGATGCAAGATAAAGCAAGATAAGGCAAGATGAAGCAAGATGAGGCAAGACGAGCTACATTAAGCAACATGAGGCAAGATGAAGCTAGATGAGGCAAGATGAGGCAAGATGATGCAAGATGAGGCAAGATGAAGCAAGATGAAGCAAGATGAGGCAAGATGAGGCAAGATCTGGCAAGATGAGGCAAGATGAGACAAGATGAGGCAAGATGAGGCAAGATGAAGCAAGATGAAGCAAGATGAAGCAAGATGAAGCAAGATGAGGCAAGACGAGGCAAGATGATGCAAGATGAGGCAAGATGAAGCAAGATGAGGCAAGATGAGGCAAGATGAGGCAAGATGAAGCAAGATAAAGCAAGATGAAGCAAGATGAGGCAAGATGAGGCAAGATGATGCAAGATGAGGCAAGATGAAGCAAGATGAGGCAAGATGAAGCAAGATGAGGCAAGATGAAGCAAGATGAGGCAAGATCTGGCAAGATGAGGCAAGATAAAGAATGATAAGGTAAGATGAAGCAAGATGAGGCAAGACAAGCTACATTAAGCAAGATGAGGCAAGATAAACAATAAAGAAAGATGAGGCAAGAGGAGGCAAGATAAAGAATGATGGAGCAAAATGAGACGAGATGAAGCAAGATGAGGTAAGATGAAGCAAGATGAAGCAAGATGAGGTAAGATGAAGCAAGATGTGGCAAGATGAAGCAAGATGAAGCAACATGAGGCAAGATGAGGCAAGATGAAGCAAGATGAGGCAAGATGAGGCAAGATTAAGCAAGATGAAGCAAGATGAAACAAGATTAAGCAAGATGAGGCAAGATGAAGGAAGATGAAGCAAGATTAAGCAAGACGAGGCAAGATAAAGCAAGATGATGCAAGATAAAGCAAGATAAGGCAAGATGAAGCAAGATGAGGCAAGACGAGCTACATTAAGCAAGATGAGGCAAGATAAACAATAAAGAAAGATGAGGCAAGAGGAGGCAAGATAAAGAATGATGGAGCAAAATGAGACGAGATGAAGCAAGATGAGGTAAGATCAAGCAAGATGAAGCAAGATGAGGCAAGATGAAGCAAGATGTGGCAAGATGAAGCAAGATGAAGCAACATGAGGCAAGATGAGGCAAGATGAAGCAAGATGAGGCAAGATGAGGCAAGATTAAGCAAGATGAAGCAAGATGAAACAAGATTAAGCAAGATGAGGCAAGATGAAGGAAGATGAAGCAAGATTAAGCAAGACGAGGCAAGATAAAGCAAGATGATGCAAGATGAGGCAAGATAAAGCAAGATGATGCAAGATGAGGCAAGACGAGGCAAGATTAAGCAAGATGAGGCAAGATTAGAAAATGAAGCAAGATGAGGCAAGATGAAGCAAGATGAAGCAAGATGAAGCAAGATGAGAAAAGATGAAGCAAGATGAGGCAAGATGAAGCAACATGAGATAAGCTGAAGCAAGATGAGTCAAGATGAAGCAAGATAAGGCAAGATGAGGCAAGATGAAGCAAGATGAGGCAAGATGAGGCAAGATAAAGAATGATGGAGCAAGACGAAGCAAGATGAAGCAAGATGAAGCAAAATGAGGCAAGATGAGCAAGATGAGGCAAGATGAGGGAAGATGAGACAAGACGAGGCAAGATTAAGCAAGATGAGGCAAGATGAAGCAACATGAGGCAAGATGAAGCAACATGAGGCAAGATGAGGGAAGACGAGGCAAGATTAAGCAAGATGAGGCAAGATATAGAATGAAGCAAGATGAGGCAAGATGAAGAAAGATGAGACAAGATGAAGCAAGATGAGGCAAGATGAAGCAAGATGAAGTAAGATGAGAAAAGATGAAGCAGGATGAGGCAAGATGAAGCAACATGAGGCAAGATGAAGCTAGATGAGGCAAGATGAAGCAAGATGAGGCAAGATGAGGCAAGATGAAGCAAGATGAGGCAAGATGAAGCAAGATGAGGCAAGATGAGGCAAGATGAGGCAAGATGTGGCAAGATGAAGCAAGATGAAGCAAGATGAGGCAAGATCTGGCAAGATGAGGCAAGATAAAGAATGATGGAGCAAGACGAGGCAAGGTTAAGCAAGACGAGGCAAAATAAAGAAAGATAAGGCAAAAAGAAGCAAGATGAGGAAAGACGAGCTACATTAAGCAAGATGAGGCAAGATAAACAATAAAGAAAGATGAGGCAAGATGAAGCAAGATGAGGCAAGATAAAGAATGATGGAGCAAAATGAAGCAAGATGAGGCCAGATGGAGCAAGATGAGGGAAGATGAGGCAAGATGAAGCAAGATGAGGCAAGATGAAGCAAGATGAGCTGCTGCTAAGTAATTTATTTTGCCTCAATATTTTCTAAAGATACTACCCAGAATTGCAAACTTCTGAAATGCTCTCCAGAAAGTTCATACCTCAGATTAGGGTGCCCATCTATGGTGTAAGAAAGAGGAGAGCATCAACAGAGAGCAGACTAGCAAGTGTTGGAAGGTTGGCTAGACCATAGATGGCATTGTCCGTGCGTTTTGCAAGCTGACTGGGTGCAACGCTGCCGATAGTCAGATAAGTACTCGGACTACATACAAACTTCAGGTGAGCTTCGAACGAACTTCGGGTCAACTTCACACGAACTTCCATCCCACTTTGGCTGAACTTTGCACAAAGCACACAGGCGAAGATCGGTAAGAAAGAATCTCGAGTGTTAACATAATCTTTGTGGCTACTGTATCAATACATCACTATGTCTGTCCCTTCCCAACATTTCAAAGCAATTCAACCAATATAAGAAATTTCTGGCAACTTTACAAGGTAGTCTCATATAACAGCACATAGTAGTAGTGTCTATACACTTCTAAAAGTTTAAAACCATGTAGCAATACACTGTGACCTGTGCGTGTTAGTAGTTAAGTGCACATAGCAGAGCAACTCCTCTCTCGATCCAGTGCTTCTGTGATTTACTAGTGGGAACCTCCACAGCAATGACGTAGTTGGTTGAGTGACCGGTAGTGGAGAGGGTGCCTGGCAGAAAGGAGGATAAGTCGTGAGGGAGGGTGGGTGAGAGGTAGCAAATGCAACCTGGCAAAGCCAATGTTTATGGCAAGTGATTCTAGAGTGGAACACGTACAGTAGCAGAACAATGCAACTGTAGCACAGTGAAGACTGTATGACCACGATGACCACCATGATCAAAACATCTTACAGTTTGCAACATGTTACAGTTGGACTGTTGTCTTGTGCTTTGCTTAACAGTTATTTATCTATCCTGTCCATGGCAACGAGCCTCTATGACATCACAGCTAATCTGGTAGAACAAACTGCCTAAATGATACTATAAGTGGCAAAATAACATTGCATTATTGTACAATAGTTAAGCAAAACAAAGCAACGCGCCATAATATTAAGACACTGACACCTGCCTGGTCCCACAAGTATGCATGGTGCTAACCTGCTCTAGTGAGTGTCTTGTAGACTGGACAAACATACATCCCCTCCTTGGGCTGCTGGCGGTTGGCCATGGGCAGTAGCCACATCACCGGCATGCCGGTGTAGAGCTCTTTGGGACGCGACTCAGCTAGCTCAAACTGCTCCATGTCCCAGCGGACACCTTCCAAGAAAAGACCATGAATGTAACAGCCATTCACCGGCCGCTCTGTCAGCTGCTCAACAGGCTCCCTCAGGACCTACAGGAAAAGACAGCAGTACAATGAGAGAACCAACGCAACTACAGTAATGTTGGAAGAGTATACAAAATACATGATACAATATACACACAATATCTGCGTTCTTGCTATAACGTTGTGTGCTCTTTATGGAAACTGCACTCTAGGCACTGACTCTTGTACAACAAGTATGACACAAACTGGCCATGAAGAAATGTCATGTGTAGCATGTTTTGTACTCATTACACTCGACAGACGTCTACATGAAGAAATCATCCTACGTTATCCTTTCCCATTCGTAGCAGCTTTTGATTGAGTGACAGTGCACACACACACCTCACACACGTGTATGCCACTCTTACATAAATGTATCCACACACACCTTGAAGTCAAAGCTAATGGTATCAATTGAGATGACCTCTTTCCTGGCATAGTTCTGCAGTGTTCCCGTAAGGAAGGCTTGCGGAAAGAAAAACCCTGATATCCAGAAGACTGGAGGTATACCCTCATCAATCCACCGCTGAAGAAAGGTCATCCGTTCCATCAAATCATTCACCCAGGAAGCCAGTGGCTTCAGAGAGGGGTATGCCTACAATGGGGGAAGAGGAATAGCAGATAGCTATGATCTACCATGGCTTAGCGAGGAACTACTAGTTTCACTGTTGGAACACTGCAAGTGACTACAGTTGGTCTATACCACTCCATGGTATTCGGTTGATGGGTGACATCAAACTCACAAAACATATCTCAGTGACATAGATTCACAAAACTACGCAAGTCCAATACACAGACCTTCACTCCACGCACTCATAACAATCACCTTAGCTGCCCACAACTCTGGCACAGCGTTGTTGTACAGGCTGTTAGCCATGGTCTCCAGAGCTTGCGACATCACCACCAAACCCTTGAGGGCCTTCAGTAGATCTTGGAGGGTCTGATGGATCACACCCAAGAGTCGGTTGTATCGGATCACCTGGATGAAAGGCAGAGAAGAGAGAGGAAAGTCACACAGTACATTACTTTCAGGACCCTCAACTCTTACAGATACTTACAGTAGGTGTCACTATACCTTTCATTTTCATACAGTAAGAACAGAACCACCATTGTTATTGTATGGATCAAGAAATGGGCGATAACAATGTGGTTGATACTACATACTAGTATTCGAAAAGGAATGTGACTCTAGGTGGTATGATTTGACACTCCTATCAGTTGTACAACCAACCACTAAAAGGTCATAATTGCGTTAGTAAAATATCCAGTGACTTACACAACTTCAGCCTAGCCCGGTCTGTCTGTGCAAGGCCAACTTCAACAAACTGACCACTTCATTAACAGTCAAATTGTTTCGTAAAATGGTACAGAAAAATAACAAAATACTACATTATATTGTCACCATATGGGACCATAGGAAGGGCAGTCTAACTTTCAGCACAATTACATGCAGGAGGTACCTCTGCTTACCTCTTGCACCAAAACAGTGTTCATAGATTCTTCATACTTGACCGGGTACTTTTTGGCCACTGGGTCCAGTGGGGTAGGCTTGGGGACTTTTCCCAGTATGTCCCTGGCTGTTTTCTCTACCACCTCCTCCCTAGAGGCTCCTCCCCCTGAGCTCTGCTTCGGCTGAAGAGCCACGAGACCACTCAGGAGTGCATAGGTCTCGTTGAGTGCAAATGTGATATTGGCGTTGTCATGGAGTCCAAACAGCTCCGGGTTGTCATTGATGGGGAGGGAGCGGATGTAATTCATGTAGTGCTAAGAGAAGTAAGGAGAATGTAGGGAGGTGAAATAACTACAGAAAAGTGTGAACAAATGCAAAAGCATGAAATACAAGCGGTTGAGATAGCAATATGTCTAGTTTGCTTCCGCATAATACACATTTCCCTCTGTGTACCTTGTGGTCTGTTTCGGCTGCATCCAGCTGCTTGTAGATCCCAGACTCTGAGAAGGCATAGTCTGTGACAAGCACTGCAGGTGAGTAGAAATTCTCCAGGATGTTCATGATACAGCGACGGTCCCAGTCATCAGTGACACGGCCACCATAGTTGATGTGCCCGGCAGTGTACTTGAGGACCTGGTGGAGGGGAGAGAGGAATACATGGGAGATGCTCGGTTGAACAAGGGCCTTGGTAACCTCAGCTGTACTAATACAAAACTAGTTTAGCTAACTCATGGTGTTGCAATCCAAATTTGAATGTGCTGAGTTATAATGTCATTGTGGGGACACGGGGGACATGGAGGATATGGTGGACATTAAGAGCATGGGGGACATGAGGGACAATGGAGACAAGGGAAATGGTGGACATGGGGGATAAGGCAGACATGGTGGACATGGGGGATAAGGCAGACATGGGGGCAAGGTGGATATGGGGAACAGATGGACATGGGGACAAAGGAAAAAGGGGACATGGAAGGACGCATATGGACGGGGGGACAAAGGGGACATCACAGTCATTTATACACACAGGTATGCTATGCAAATGTACTAGGTGAATACCTTGAATGGGATGTCCTGGTATTCATTGAGGAACATGTTGAGCTGACTGATGCAGATCCTGAGGTCTCCATCAGTGAACTCGTAGGGGATGTTGAATCCAAGGGCTCCAAACTTCCTTCGCTCCAGTGTGATGCCATGGAAGACACAAAGTGAGAACAGGAGGTACTTAAAGTCCTTGCCCTAGTGGTAAGTAGAGGATGGGGAGAGGAGAGGATAAGACAAGTGTAAAGTATGCGTTAAGAAACAACACGCAGTAGTGCATTTTGAGTGCAAGTTACCTTAGAGTTTCCAGTGAGGAACTCGTCTGTGAACCCCGTGAAGGATTTGAGGAGGTTGGCCTTGACTCCACGAGGAGGCTCCAGAGTGAGCTTGGAGCCATTCTGAAGAATGGGCACGGGGAACTTGGGACTTGGCATACTAGTCAGCCACAGTCTGAAGTCACGGTTCACCTGAGGCAGGGAGGATGGGAATGGAGCTGTACTGAGTGGAAGTTTGGGGAATATGCATGCAGAGGTATAAACATGAAAGACACAGCATGTGTGTGTATAATATGATTGTACACACATGCCCATCTGTGCTGTTGTGCTGTGTTTCCGTACCCTGTCTCCATCTATCTGTTCAATGAGCCTCTCCAGCGTGGGCATCCAACTTGGAGCAAGGTGGCAGTTCTGGAAGAAGACCCATCTACCACGGTCCATAGCCTCCTTCATCATACTCTCGGCAATGGGTCCCTAGTGTGAAGTAGAGAGTAGGATAGGAGTGAAGAGGATGGTCAGTCAGGGAAGAGGGTAAGTTGTGCAACATGTGACACAGAACATGCTACAAAAGTAGAGCACAAAACAACTGTTTCTGTTGCACGGACGGAAGAATAAGTTAGTACGTAATAGTTCCTCGAATGGTTTAGACATGTCACTGTACAAGAAACTAAGGAGTAGAGGTGGGTGCAGAGGTGGGTCTGCTATGCAAGTTTTAGCAGCTGGGTACAATTCAAAGTCTACCAACTCCAGCTGGCATCATTTTGAAGCTGCAAGCTGTTGTACAAACACGTTTGGTCCATTCTGTACATTGGACTGCAAGACGTACCCTAGACGATCAAACTGTTCCATAAATGGAGAATGAAATGAAACAAAATTATTTTATGACATACTTTAAAATTCTGTATCAACACATAATTCCTGGTACTTCCTGAGTGCATGGTACATGACTAGGCAGTACAGGCTATGATTCATGCTGTTAGTCCACCCACCTGCCCCTGCCCTAAAGAGATGGAAGAGAGCTTCTTGCTGAACTTCATCTTCTCCGCAAACTTGTACAGGTCATCTGCTGGGTCAGTGCCCACCGAGAGGATGAAGATGAGAGGGGCTTTGGGTCCAGAGTCCCTGAAGGCAACCGAGAGGTCAGCTGTCTGAGGCTCAATGAACTTCTGACCAAGCTGACTAGCTACGTAGTCCTGAAAATGGGGAGGGTGTGTGATCAGGAGCGAACACAAGCTTCACAAACAAGACCGGCCACTTACCTGCATGGCATTGGTGATCTTGTCTGCACGCACACACTTGATCACTAACATCTTCTGAAAGCTGTCGAGGTCATCATTCCAGTGGCCAGGAAGGGGCTCCCTGCATTCGTGTGCGCGTGTGTGTGTATGTGTGTGTGTGTGTGTGTGTGTGTGTGTGTGTGTGTGTGTGTGTGTGTGTGTGTGTGTGTGTGTGTGTGTGTGTGTGTGTGTGTGTGTGTGTGTGTGTGTGTGTGTGTGTGTGTGCATGTGTGTGAGCACAGGTGTGTGCACGTTATAGAGGCATAATCTCTGGTCATAACACACCCAGCAATTACTGCCACATCACTACTGTGCATGATAGGCAAACCACATTCATACATACTATGTAGTTCTGTTAACACACGACAGCTGATGAACGGCAGCAATTTACAACAAGAAGGTGTAAGAGGAATAAAGGATATAAGGATGGACAAACCTGTGTGGTTCAGGGCTGTCAAAGATCTTCTTGAACCCTTCTGCAAACTGTGAGAATTCCTCAGGGAGGGACCTGAACTTGGGCAGTGCTGTTAGTTTGAGGATGTCATCCCATGCCCTATCTATCAGCCAATCGGAGGCCGGGTTGGGGAGGGACACAGAGGCGGTATAGCACCGCCGGCAATGAGGAATCGCCACTCATCCTATTAAAACAAAGGTGGTGACGCGAATCCAACAGAATCACATTACCCATGTACAGCTCTGCTTAACACTCTATCCAACACAACACACACACACACATACAGGAACTCATTCACATGGTCAAACAACTATGTAACAGAACGTGACTCTCCTCGTACTAATAATTCATCTCTCACATCTATATCATGTACACCGTCCTTACACGTACAAGCATCTCCACGATGTTCTCACCCACGTACCATGTCAATCTTGTTATCATTCATGAGAATCCTCACACAGACGAGGAAGGAGAAGAGCAACTTGTGCTTCTCAAACAACGAGCGGCAGACATTGCAGTACAGGCTGAAGGTGAAGTACTCGTTGATGTGAACAATACGCTCTTCAAGGTCCTCTGTGAGAAATGAGCAGAGAAAACAATGGTAAGGAAAATAGGGGTGAGAATAGAATACTGTTAGATGGGGGCAGATGAGGAGACAGAAGGGATAGCTGTAACAAATCAAGACACATACAAAGGAGAAGCAGCCCCTCACACTCCTCACATCCCCTACGTGGCAGGCCTCAGTGAGGATCAAGGGGGAATTGAGCCAAACAAAGACAGAGACCCTGCACTGAAGATATCTGGAGTGGTCTACGAGATCCCCTGCAGTTGTGGGCAGAAGTACATTGGGGAGATGAAGAGGGCCCAGGACACGTGTTGGGAAGAACACCAGGCATACACAAGAAGGGAGAGCATGCTTGGTCCCAACACCAGCAGCCATCCTGGGAGGAGACAAGGATCCTCGACCATGCAAGCCGCGACATCACATCGCTGATCAGTGAGGCCATACACATCTCCCTCAGGGACACAGTGGAACTGCTGAACCGTGACCAGGGTCTTGACAGCAATTGCTGTTGGAAGCATCTCGTCAAAGGGACATCATGACAGCAATAACAGAGCAGGAGAAGAACTAAAGCTCAGGGGATGTCACTTGATCCCTAGTTGATGACACCATCAGATGCTAGCCAACCCATGTAGGTGCACTTCAGTGACAAGTCCTGTTGTTTTGTTTATTGCATGCTCTGATAAAGGCCACACCATCACGGCAGAAGTATCAGCGAAGATTGAAGGAAAATCATTACATTGACTAATTGCCAACCAAGAGTTCCGCTTCGCGATTAGATGGGATAATGGTATAAGGGGAAGACAACGTACAGCATTGATGATAATGTAACAATGCTCATAAATGGAGCATACACAGGCAAACAGAACAGATCCAAAAATTATGCAAACCCCATAAAAGTAATTTCATGCTTAATCTGTGAGCATCATATGACATTTTGTTCTGTATATATCGACTGATTCGTCAAACAAAATGAGGCTTTAGGCATCAGAGGCCATTTTTACGACATCATAAGCCCACACAAATATTCAAACATATAAAATTAAGTGGCGAGCTACAGTGCCCGACGCCTGTCCCCCGATGCCCTCAGCAATCATGTTACTGCTAATACAGCTCAAAATGATGATTATTGGCTTAAACTCGAACGTGGGACGACAGCGAATCAAGTCCGGTTGAAACCAGAAGTCGATGGGAACAATAATTAGAAAATGGTCGTCGTCTGCGAAGGAAAAAGTGGAAATGGACGGATAACTCTCTGCCAACCGCAAGATGGGCAATGTCAACCCAGCCATAACCTGACCCCTGGTGCCCCCAGCAACCACAGCGAGTTTGAGGGCGACGGAGCAAGAAACGCACACATGTATCGCAAACACACACACACAGACAATTTCGGCTTTATATATTAGATCTGTCGAATTGTTGGTTACCAACGAATATTTGACTATTTGGTTATTCGTTCAATCCCTACTAAATACCCCAAGTGACAGGATGCAGGTACTGCAGTGTCATGCACACCTCTCCAGCATTACACACAGTGGCATATTGGTAATGCACACACAGCAGATTACAGCACACAGCAGATGTGTCAAGCATGCAAGTTCTGTAAGCACGCAAGTTTGTGGGTTTAATGTTCATGGTTTTCACAGATCAGCAACCAGAACCGTGAACATTTAGCCAGCAATAGATATGAAGTACAGAAATTCACAAATTAATCAGTGTAATGAGAAGTGAAAATCTGCAAAACACAAACCCTGTAAAAATGAAAGCAGCACATACGGTATGTGACAATATACAGTAACGCTAACGTTCCGTTTTAAGAAAAACGGTACGAAACAGAACGACCTTTTCCGTAGTACGGAAAACCGTACCGTTTAGATGAAACGGACGGACGGTTCAAAAACGATTCAGCTGGTGAATAAACGATCGAAGACGGTTTGACGGTGAATAAAATGAATGAAATAGGTCGGCGCAACATCTGAGGACCGTCTTCAGAGTCATGGTGTGGCCATTGTGGAGGAGGAGAACGTGCAGCTGTATGGCGGTTGTTTCATCGTCTTCCCTCATCTGCCGTTTCACGAGGGCCTTCACTGTCGGCGTCATCTTCGTCGGTCGACCACACCCTGGTCGTCTCTCAATGCTCCTTGTTTCCTTGTACTTCTGAAGGAACTTGTGTATCCCCACGCGGCTAGTTCTTAGACCTTCCTCCCTTAACAGGCGGCAAATAGTTGGTGCCTTGTGGCCCATTGCAGCGAAATGGAGAATGTGTTGTCTCTTGTAGCTGCTGTACATCTCTGTCATTTGTCAGCACTGTAAGAACAACAAATACACCCCAATGCAAGCCTTTTAAACTGCGTTTAATGGTACCATAGCGGGACCAATCGTTCAGTTTTGACGCTACTGTTTTCTCATCCGTTCTACCGAAAACGATTTTAGTACAATAAAAAGAGAAAACGGACGATCCGTAGGACGGTTTGACCCTTGCGTAGAAACGGAACGAAAGGAAACGGAATGGAACGTTAACATTATATTGTGACATACCGTACTGTATTGCAAACACTAGAATAATAATACATTAGTAGGGCACACAGTGGAAGTGTCAGACAGGTAATACACACATTAGAAGTACTATGCTATTGCACACAGTATGTATCACACAACCTATTACCACGAGAGTACCTGCAAGGTAAGATGAGACTACTCTGTGGCTGCTACATGTACTACTGATGAGCTCAATAAGATACAAGTAATGTTCGCTTCTTCACTGCACATATATTTCAAGCTGATCCAGTCCAATGTCCTCACTTCCTACATTTTCGTTACTGCACCACCTCAGTTCAATGTCATCGCTTGCTTCCTGGCTCAGTGTAGTATTGAACCATGGTCCACCGCGATTACAACAGGTGCTCCCACTTGCACACCCCTGTGAGTCCCACAGAGGATCATTCAGCTGCCACGTGTGATATTCATATGTTCCAGTGTTCCCCGACTCGCAGAAGTACCTCTGTCCCACAAACAAGGGTGCAGCAGGACCAGGATGAGGGGCACATGGACAGTTCCAGTTACGATAGTTGTAGTCTTTTGACAGTCCCACCGCAAAGGTCCAAATGTGCTTACGAGGGTTTCTGGCATAAGTCAGCGACAGGCCGTCGACGTAATAGTCTTCAATACTTCGGTGAGATCTTGCATTGTCAAATCCATTAGGGAGGCCATACTGGTATCCACGAGCTCGTCCACAAATCTTATTGTAGCGAAGGCTGTGTGCTGGGAACATGACAGAAGTGCAGCCAGCACTACTGCGTGCAGCCCTACAAATACGAATAGAGGATTCTTCAGTGGAAACAAGGTTCTGCGGGCAGGTATGCTCTGGGTTTGTCATGTCAATATAGGCCACCCTCGTCCAACCTCCAGTGACATCACCGCAAACAGTTGTGTTCATCTGGCAGAAGACTTGGGCAGCACCTCCAGTTGCATTCCTGATCCAGTAACTTCCAGTAGGAGCAGTTGGGTTGCAGCTGTATATCTCTTTACAAGAAGCAGCAGGAATGATTTCAGCAATACCTTTGCAGAAGAGCAGTTTCTGTACATCTTCCAGGCAGGATCTTTCCAGCTGCTTGACCAAAGCATCAGGTATTGTACCAGGGGGACCTTGCACACCTCGAGGCCCGATGTTGCCTTGCGCACCAGTTGATCCACGGGGGCCTCGAGCGCCAACTGCTCCTGGGGGGCCATGTGGACCTAGTGGCCCCGCCATACCTTTTGAACCAGTTAGTCCACGGGGGCCTTGAGAACCAACTGGTCCTGGGGGGCCTTGAGTCCCTGGCTGTCCATGTGCTCCAGGTTTGCCGGGCAGACCTGGTATAATTGCATACGATTTAGCAGAGGTTGCACAAGATCCTGCTGTGTCTGCTCCATGGAAGAACGGCTGGACCCAACAAAGGACTAAGAGCACAGTGGTGCTGCCACGGGTCATCCTCGATAGTTACACGGTTGGACAACTGGAGGATTAGCAGCTCGCAGGTAGGGAAGCACGTCCTGATTCGTTGAAGTAGTGATTTGCAAAGCTGCAGCGTAACTGATGCTTTGCTTCACTCGAGCTGACTAGCTACGTGTACCAGGGTGGACCTTATATAAACACCACCAACGTATGCGTCAACTACGTCATGCATGCAGTCCAATCCTGGGGAATACCTTTTACATACACAGCAGAAAACACTGTTCAACCTGCTGTACACAACATTTCCTGTTGACATGCAGCTTCAATTAGTTCAATTCTAACACTTTGCACCCTGCATGGATGAATGGAACAGCCTACCCTGTTCCATTCTTTCAATAAAACAACATCCTAAATATACTATTTGCAAAGTATTCATGGGAAGACCATAGTGGCAACAAAACCCATGGACAACTTTGTTGCTATCAATAGAATGAATATTTTGAACTAGATGGGTATTTGCTTCAGTCTTACTACTTGTTCAAACCTAGTACAGGTAATGGTAGATGGCAGATTGCCTGTGCACACCGAACAGAAGATACTGCTTTTGCAGCATGTGAAGGTGGCACTGTGCACATGTACAGCTCGGCTTGCATGCTGCTGCTAACATGTTGCTGCATTACTGTACGGTGTGCACAGCAAAAACGTTAACGTTCTATGGGGGACATTCTGTGGATATAGATATGGGCGTACTACATGTACTGATACGGGTGTGTCACTTTAACGTTTTTCTTGTGCACACCGTATGCCCTGAAAAAATCTGTGAGATTTGGACTGTGCAAGAATGAGGAATGCCCAACTTCAACCTGCGAATGGAATAGGCTGAGACCAAAGAAGGCGGTGCCTAAGAAAGTTCATGATGTGCAATTGGTGAAGGCAAGCTTTGGGAGAATCACTCACAAGCCCCCAAAAGCATTGTACATTTTTACAATCTCCGCACTACCATGAAGGCGTGAATGGATTTTGGGCTGTATTCCCCAGGTTTGTCAGTGACCACAGCTGTGGAGGTCAAAGGTCAGTAGTCAGGTACTTACACACTGTAAGGGCCCCTGCAGCTAGTGGCCAAGTCTGACTGTCCAAGCTGGGGGGTAGAACCTGCCTCCCTAATATCATGGAGAAGCTCCGTATAGATATGGTCCTATCTCCGTAGCCCGTGGAAACGTTTCGTTCATATAGGCGCACGCGTCTGTAAAACTGCACAAGCGTGCTTGTCTCTGACCGTTCTACGTAGCGTACAACGGACCGTAGAACGGTCGAATTTTACCGTTTAAACGGAATGGAAACGGAACGAAACGTTAACGTTATATTGTCACATACTGTACATGTTAGCAAATGGACGCAAGCACAGAGTATCTTGCCAGTCATCATCACTATCCCCGCTAACCCTAACCCATCAGGTGTCTTTTGATTGAAGAAGGAAAAGTACAGGAATGAAAGGTGCGAGGGAGAGTGCAGAAAACATTGTTATATACATGCTGTTTTAACAGTTCATAGTCAACATGACACTTCAGGCAAGAGACTAGTCTACCAGGGAGTCTTTTATGTGCCTAATAAAAGGGGTGAACCCCTGAAATCACTAGGCGCCTAACAAATAGGGTGAAAAACCAGAAACAAAATGTGCACTTAACAGAGGGCATGCGCTTATAAGGAGGGTGCACTTAACAGAGGGCATGTGCTTATAAGGAGGGTGCACTTAACAGAGGGCATGTGCTTATAAGGAGGGTGCACTTAACAGAGGGCATGCGCTTATAAGGAGGGTGCACTTAACAGAGGGCATGCGCTTATAAGGAGGGTGCACTTAACAGAGGGCATGTGCTTATAAGGAGGGTGCACTTAACAGAGGGCATGCGCTTATAAGGAGGGTGCACTTAACAGAGGACATGTGCTTATAAGGAGGGTGCACTTAACAGAGGGCATGTGCTTATAAGGAGGGTGCACTTAACAGAGGGCATGCGCTTATAAGGAGGGTGCACTTAACAGAGGGCATGCGCTTATAAGGAGGGTGCACTTAACAGAGGGCATGCGCTTATAAGGAGGGTGCACTTAACAGAGGGCATGTGCTTATAAGGAGGGTGCACTTAACAGAGGGCATGTGCTTATAAGGAGGGTGCACTTAACAGAGGGCATGTGCTTATAAGGAGGGTGCACTTAACAGAGGGCATGCGCTTATAAGGAGGGTGCACTTAACAGAGGGCATGCGCTTATAAGGAGGGTGCACTTAACAGAGGGCATGCGCTTATAAGGAGGGTGCACTTAACAGAGGGCATGTGCTTATAAGGAGGGTGCACTTAACAGAGGGCATGTGCTTATAAGGAGGGTGCACTTAACAGAGGGCATGCGCTTATAAGGAGGGTGCACTTAACAGAGGGCATGCGCTTATAAGGAGGGTGCACTTAACAGAGGGCATGCGCTTATAAGGAGGGTGCACTTAACAGAGGGCATGTGCTTATAAGGAGGGTGCACTTAACAGAGGGCATGCGCTTATAAGGAGGGTGCACTTAACAGAGGGCATGTGCTTATAAGGAGGGTGCACTTAACAGAGGGCATGCGCTTATAAGGAGGGTGCACTTAACAGAGGGCATGTGCTTATAAGGAGGGTGCACTTAACAGAGGGCATGCGCTTATAAGGAGGGTGCACTTAACAGAGGACATGCGCTTATAAGGAGGGTGCACTTAACAAGCGATCAGTACGGTATGTGCATATTTTTTACTTGTACGAGTAAGAATGTACACCCACACCAGTGCGTGTACGTACATGACTGTGATTTGCTAGTTAAGTATCTTCTCTCCATTGGTATAGCATATGAGAAGATTGATGCATCAATGGATTTGTGGGATTGTAGTAGTGAGAAAGTCATGCACATTCAGTTGGCAAGTAAAAACGTGCTGACCATCACCACCAAAGGCTATACAGAATATTAAATGTGTTTATGGCAAGGCTTGGGCATGGGAATGGAGTTGCACTTAATCTGTGAATGCCTTTGGCTTTGAGGCTACTTCTCAAGGTGTCTAGTACATGAACCACCTAACCTTACAAGCAATACAAAGAAATGCAGCTGACAGTTGACAACCCTTCAGCTCTGTACAGCCAAGCTATTGGGCAAGGCTGCACATCAATACATGGCACTAAGCAGGAATAGAAGTAGTGTATGGTGTGCATTCATAAAGACAGGAAAGAAACAGGAAAGAGAAAATCTATTGATATCAGTGAATAGCGAAATCCAATTACTGCTGGACTTCCTACTACAGTAAACACTGTAGCTGTGGAGACGTGCTGCTCTTCAAATCTTATTACCTCACAATACGTCTTGTAAGGCAAATCCTACTGCTAACAATACTGAATAAAGGGGCTGCCTTGCACAACAGAGTGCTTGCTTAGCAGTGGATGACTACATGCTATGATACAAACACAACAGAAAAGGACAACCACTGAAGCAATCCTTGTTACTAGGAAGGAGGTTTTGCCACCTTGTCTGAGGCAAGATGAGGCAAGATGAAGCAAGATCAGACAAGATGAGCGTGCTAGCACATTTTGCTCGATGCAGTCAGCCGTACATGTTTAGGGGTTTAGATAGCTAGTTCAACAAGCAGCCATGTTTCTTGAAGGACAGTACATCAAATACATTAGTGTTGCCCACTGTGATGCATGTTGTATTTGCATACAACTTACCAAGCAGCTGCCTTCCCTGACACTGTACACTACGCGTATTACAACACGTCATACGCAGGTACAATATAAGAGGTATAAAACTTGCCCAACTTACCTGAATTACTATTCAGCAACCAAATGTATGGAAAGGAAACAACACTGCACACACAGTCGAGTAGCACTCACCAGATTGCTCTGCATTCTGTATGCTTCCGAGGAAGATGGAGATGAACCACTCCAGAGAGTACTGGTACATGGGGTCAATGTTAGCCAGGTCCGTGGTGCAGAAGAACAAGATCTGCGTCCGCACAGCCACTGGGATGTACCTACTACGGGTGACATCAATGTCCTTCTCTGTCTGCTCTGCTGTTGCCACTTTGGCCTGAGGCAATGAGAGCACAATTCACATGACCAATGCCCAATCAGAATTTACAAGCTACATACAGAACAAACAATCCTAAGTCACATGCAGGTGCATGCATGCACACACACACACACACACACACACACACACACACACACACACACACACACACACACACACACACACACACACACACACACACACACACACACACACACACACACACACACACACACACACACACACACACACACACACCTCAATTTCCTGTGACTTGGCTTTGGATGCCTGCAGGGCTCTAATCAGCTCCACATCGTCAACAGGGTTCCCCTCCGAGTTGGACAGTCTGAACAGTGAAGCATACACAACACACACAGCACAAAATACCCCAGGAAGACACAGACAGGTGCACAGGAGACATTGTTATAATGCAATTAATGAAAATGTGCCATCATGTGGACACGCCCCCTTCCTACTGAGTCAACGCACAATCAATCCGTCAATCAGTGTATCCTGAGATACACGTGCATTCATGCCCCTCCCTTCACCTGAAGAGGATTTCATCTTCAATTGCCTTCAGTTCTTGCTTCATCTTGGCGTTGCTTATTATAAGCTGGTTCTTTGCCTCCTCCAGATCTGGTCTCTCCTCCGCCACCACAATACCAAGTAACTGGTCTTCCAAACCACTGTCATGGATGGGGGGGGAGTGACCAGACAAAGCATTCTGATAAAGGTTTATGCCAGTCAATATTATACAGGTAGGGGACACACAAAATATGCACATTTGTGCAGAAGCTACACACATTATCATGTACTTGACATCATATATGAACAAGCAGATCCCATGAAATCAATACAACATACGGTACGGTGCATAGAAAACATGACGGTAATTCCATTTATCGGTTAACACTTTTCATCGTTATCACTCCTTTATCCGTGAATATTTTTGATTGCCTTTTAGCGTTTAACCGGTAACAGTCAACGGAAAACCGTTAATCATAATAAAATGGCCGTCAGCCACGAACGAAAAACTGGAAATTGAAGGATATCTCTTCAAGAACTGCAAGACAGGCGATTTCAAACTGTGGAGAACACTTCTGGAGTCCCACTTTATAATCCCTGAGAGTTTAGTGGCACCCTATGCAGTAGTTTTGCCCGAGTCACAACTGAACTCTTCGGAGATGCTTGGATACGTTGTCATTCGTGGACTGGACACCTGTAAAGACGGTACTATTCGGAGCTGTTTGAAGAGACTTGGAGGCGCTTGGATCAGTATGCAACCTTTCGGAGAGACTTGCGAAGACGCTGCTTTTCGGAATCTATTGCAGACGACCACTATTATCATCAGATGTGAAGACAACGGCTCAGTGTGCTACGATGGGACCATTCTCCTTCGCGAACACTGGAAACTGCTCCTGTGCACCTATGCATACCATCGCCCTTTAGTAGGGGTAAAATCGCTACCAGTTAACGATTAAATGTTACTAGATACCGATTAACGTTTCACCGTTCGCTGTTTGCTAACGATAACCAACGATAACTGTTAACAGTTTTCCCTTAACGTCATGTTTTCTATGCACTGTACCGTACATACATGTGCACATGAAGGGAAGGAGTGATGAACAGTAAAATGCATTGCTAATTGCATTATTAAAGAAGGAAACACATACTGTAATAATACTAGCAGGAAAGCCCAGCTTTGGTGGGCTTACCTGCTGTGGTGCGTTGTGCGCCGGCTGGCTGTGCACCAGTTAGTTGTAATTGGTGAAAGGGTGTACACAATTTGTAAACGCCGTGCCACGGAAAATAGCTAGCTAGCTAGCTACCGTGTAAATAGAAATATTCGCGAGACAAAATTTTAGCGAATTTCACGAATGACGTTACCTTTGCGAATAAATAATTCGCCAACATTTCCCATTTGTTCATATCTTGTATGTGATACTGTAAAGACTTGCCTGTCTTGTACATAGCTACACATTAACACTGCACTGCACAGCACGCACTCTTAGCTACCTCGCACCGTGTTTGGGAGACGCTAAACTACCTGCTTTGGGAGATACCTCAGCGACTGGAAAGATATATCTACACTGGAGCACTTCTTTAAGCCTGACAGCAGTGCTGGCAGCAGTTCTTCAACAGCAGTACCAGTGTCTGCCATTCTGGCTGCCCAAAGGAAGTGACCAAGGAAACAGAGAAGATTGCCACGATGGAGGTTGCGGAACGTGTCCAACAATTTTGTTGCTCTTCATCACAGCCACAGCTAAAGGATCCTCTCTACTACGCGCCTACCTGCTGCATACAGCTTCACTACATACATACATACATACATACGTACATACATACAAGCACACAGCACTGCTGCAGTAGGTGTATTCAAACAGACCCATACACACGCTGTACATTACATACACATGTACACATTTACACTCACACACCTTGGTGACAGTGTAAAGTTCATCAGAGTGACCTTGGTGGACACCTCTGGTGTGTAGTGCGGGTTGGGCAGCTTGGTGGTAATGTAGAACTTGAAGTCATCATGGTAGGGGATCACACTGTCGCCCAGCTTGATTACCAGGCTGCCAGCTTGCTTGAAGGTCTGCAGCACATGAGGGAGAAAGGTATATCTGTGTGTGTGTGTGTGTGTGTGTGTGTGTGTGTGTGTGTGTGTGTGTGTGTGTGTGTGTGTGTGTGTGTGTGTCCATGGAGTATACTCGTGTGTACAATGTGCCAAATGTGTGTAACAGACCCACTGTGCCCGCCCCTCATTGACGCACCTACACAGCACCTCAAACAGACACACTCCGCCCCCTCCTTACCTGCTTCAACAGGATGGGCTCAAGGGCGGGGTCCAACTCCTCCCCCACGTTTTCCAGCAGGCACGGCTTACCGAACCGAACAGCATTCTCTAAGCTTCTCAGGAAGTCCTTGTCTGTCAACTTTAACACATCCAGACCACTGTCACGCTCCTGAAAGGAGACAAGTAACATGTGATAAACTAGCTGAAAGAACACGTGAAGGTGACCACACACACCAATCACCTATCCACTCACCAAGTTCTTGATCCACTTGTTGGCCTGTCCCTGAGGGTCAATGAACAGGGGCCACCTCCTTGAAAAGTGCACTATAACACCATTCTCCACTGACAAGCTGTCCTTGGGCAGACCAGCTATCTGCCACGACCTAATCTTGACAGGGTTCCCAAGGGTGGAGACCAGGGAAGCCCCCTTTGTGTGAGGAACCCCCAATTGTGTCATTTTCTCCTGCCAGTTCATGACCAGGTCACTGCGGTACTCTCCCTACAAATAGCAAACATGCAAGGATAATGGGAAATATATACATGTATGTAGCTACACTCTAATGTAGACTGCTTTAGGACAATGGAATATAAGTATAGCAGCCAGCCCCTCTTACAGAGTTCACACTCATATTACCAATGCCAATTGAATACACGTACGTACTATCCAGCTACTGCCATCATCACCACATGTATCACAACAGTTACACTGAATGTTGTTGTTCCCACCGTCATCACTGACTCACCGTGAAGGACCCGAGGTAGGCCAGAGCACCTGCTGATATCATGATGTCACCAACAATATTGACAAGATTCTCATCAAAGGCAGCCACTGCCTCACTCCACCGAACCTTCTCATCTGCAAGACCACCAATCAGCTATATGGGAAGTGAGGGAGAGGTTCAAGGTGGCACAGAGGGAAACAGGAATGACTCTACCAGCACATATATACACATACACCACACACCTTCGCACACTCATTGCTCATGCACATTCACACACTTAGAGCACCCTCCCACCTGATGCCCTCACACACGCACACCTTCTCCGCTCGCTCCAGTCTTGCAGAGCACAGAGCACACTTTTCTGCCAGGTCCTCCTTTTTGGCCAAGCACTCCTCGTAGCGTGCTTGCAGGACAGCAATGCCATCCTCCACCTCCTGTAGCCGGGCCTTGGCTCTGGCTAGAGCATGCTTGGTCTCCTCCAGTGACTTGTTAGCCCTCTCAAGGGCAGCCTGGAAAGAAAGGAAGGACGTTATGTGTGATTGTATGTTCATCAGTTTAGCTCAATGCAGGGTGTCTCCGCTTCTCCCTTCTCTCTGCGTGTTGTGCACACACATGGGTGCATCTGGTGTGTGTGCTTGCACGTACGTAGTTTGCATGCATGTCCGTGTGCGTGTGTGTGTGTCTGTGTGTGTGTGTGTGTGTGTGTGTGTGTGTGTGTGCAGTGCGTCTATGCGTGTGTAAAGTTGCATATGACAGTAACTATGCATTCCACTTACCCGCTTTGGAGCAACTGCTTTGGAGACAAAGTGATACTTGTGCATGGCCCTTGCCCACTGGCAAATGGAAGTACAGGCCTTGGACACCTGCAAGGAAGCATATGGGGAGGGCGTGAGGTAAGGCACTGATGAGACAGTGACATTTGAGGTTAGTACAGACAGACCTCAGACAGTGGAGCAATGATAGGTAAAGGGGTGAGGTGAGGTGGTGAGGTGAGGTGAGGTGAGGTGAGGTGAGGCGAGGCGAGGTGAAGTGAGTTGGGATGAGGTGAGGTGAGGTGAGGCGAGGTTAAGTGAGGTGGGGTGAGGTGAGGTGAGGTGAGGTGAGGTGAAGTGAGGTGAGGTGAGGTGAAGTGAGGTGAGGTGAGGTGAGGTGAGGTGAGGCAAGGTGAGGCGAGGTGAAGTGAGGTGGGGTGAGGTGAAGTCAGGTGGGGTGAGGTGAGGTGAGGTGAGGTGAAGTAAGGTGAGGTGAGGCGAGTGGTCACACGGCCCAGGATGGTTTCAATTGGCCTGTACCATCAGTAACAACGGATAGCGAACCTTTTCAATGGCTGCTGGGGTGAACTCTGGGTTGTCAATGTAAGGCTGGATCTTCTGTATGACTGCGTCCGGGATGTTGTCCTTGTCATAATCAAACAGGCTCTGGAGGAACTTGGCAGGGTCCTGCAACATGGCCTTGCCAGGCTCCCAGTAGTCGTCAACCTGAGGGAGGATCGAGGAGAGTTGAGTAGGAGGAGATACAGACAACTGCTACTTACAGTGTGTGTATTTAATGTGGGCACAAGTTGGCATACAGCCCTCTGTCAACAAGTAGGTTGCACTTTATTAATTGTAATACAGACTTAAAGACAAAGTTTAATCTCTCACACACACACACACACACACACACACACACACACACACACACACACACACACACACACACACACACACACACACACACACACACACACACACACACACACACACACACACACACACACACACACACACACACACATACATACACACACATACACACAAAGCGTCTATTTCTTTGTAAATTCTTTTGTAAACTGCACTACCATTTAAGCATATAAGACTGTGATTCTCCAAACATACCCACAAAACACGGTGCACTGTCCAGTGTTCTATGTGTGCCAGTGATTTCCCCTCTCGCTCCGTACACAAAGCTTACCTTGGTTCCAACTTTCTCTCCTGGTACCTTCTTAGGCTTGATCTCCTTCATGATGCTGACGGCCTCAATGACAAGCTTCACACCGTGAGGAGGGTGCTGCAGGGCACGCACCTCCACCACATCGTTCCTGTTGAGAGACTTGAGGCTAGCCAGAGCAGCATCCTGTAGGCACGGAGGAGGGAGAGGGGGACGGGTTGGTGAGGGAGAGGGAAGGGGCTAGAAGGTGCAGGACTGTGGGCGCTGACACGTCATGTATTTGGAGGTTGCAACTATCCCCAATTGCATACATAAAGGACATGAAAGATGGCTTCACATGCATTCAGAACGCACAGACATATTCAGGTACTCAATTCCTCACCAATGCTGGCAGTGCCTCTGCGAGGTCCTTCTCAGCATCCTGTTGGATGGCTACACTCTCCTCAGCCTGTGTCTTGGCCTGGGCCTCCTCTTTTGACACTGTCTCCTTGGTCTCGTTGGCCACTACAGTGTCCTTCTGGATCTGCTGCATTGTCTCCTCAGTCTCAATCTGGAAAAGGAATG
Organism: Ianthella basta; assembly: GCA_964019415.1. Taxonomy (NCBI): domain Eukaryota; kingdom Metazoa; phylum Porifera; class Demospongiae; order Verongiida; family Ianthellidae; genus Ianthella; species Ianthella basta. The sequence goes on along the minus strand of OZ025869.1, from coordinate 782,828 downwards.
GAGGGACGAGTAAGGGAGAACGAAGGAGAGGGTGAAATGGGCAGACATGCACACAAAGAGGGGGAAGGATGAGAGGGAGGGGAGGAGAGGTGTAGCAGCGTTTGCTAACATCTAATACTATATTCCCACATCTATAAATGCATGTGCACATGCACACCCCCCACCCCCCACACACACACGCCCACACACACCTGTGCTTTCTCCAGTTCAGGCTGCATCTTCTCCAGTTGTGCTTGTAGTACTGCCACCTGCTCTCCAGTGGACAGCAGCTTGTCCAGACCAGTCTTGGTTCGCTTGCGAGCAGCACTTACCTCCTCCCTCTTGACTGAGATGAGCTTGGAGAAGAGACCAAGCAGTTCCAGATAGCTGTAACATGAGATAGATGGACAGTTATAACTTGGGAGTCGTGAGTGTATGTACGTACCCCTCCACACACTGCTAAGTTGCATAATAAATCTCTTGCACAATCACACTGCTACTCCCACACTGCTGCTACCATACTATACTATACCCATCAGGAATACTGGTGATTATGACTTACTACTCAAACATGAGCACAATTGCAGGTATGCACACAAACACTGCATCTTCCCTCCCTCCACCTCCACACATACACTGCACCCTCCCTCCCCCCACCTCCACACAAATACACTGCACCCTCACTCCCCCCACCTCCACACACACACCTCCACACACACACCACACACACACACACACACACACACACACACACACACACACACACACACACACCTGGTTGGAGTGACGTAGTTGTGCCTGGACAACTCTGCCTTGTACTGTAATGACTTACTGGCCACTGACTGGTGAATCTGTACACACATTGACACCAAGCCCTCGACAACATCTGATGAGGAATGGAGGAGAGGGGAGGAGAGGGGAGGAGAGGGGAGGAGAGGGGAGGGAGGGACAATGCAGTAATCATGTGATGCTGACTGACATGCATACATACACACTCATGCTGAACTATCACTGGGTGTACCCCATACTACAGAGCCATGCAGTGACTGTACAGGACACTACTCACACACGTAAATACAAACACAAACACATATAAATGCCTTCATCTGACACACCCACTCACTTACCTGCACTGTCCAGCTCAGGCAGTTCCCCCAGAAAGGTCCGTGCCACCGACTGCAGAGCCTCGTCTGGCCACTCCGAGAACCAGTCAATGGTACAGCAGTTCACAAGACTGGGGAACTGGCGCAGACGAGAGCGGAACACCTCTCCAAGAGGGCTGGAGAGGGAGGGAGAGAGGTGGAGGAGGAGGGAACAGCATTGTGAAATGTACTAGCACAAATGCACTCAATGTTTAGTACATACGTACAATATTGAATACAGTGGGACCTGTCTAAGACAACCACCCATGGGCCAGTTCTAACTGAGTTTTGTAGAGAGGTGGATACCATGTGGAGGTACATTGATTGTAACGTTTTAGTACTACTTGGGGCCAGGGAGGCTGGCTGTTTAAAAGAGGTGGCAGCCTAACACAGTGACCATCTTTGACAGGTTCCACTAAAGTCCATAGATTGTTAACATACAACACAACGCTGAAGACTGCAGGGACTCATTGCTACATAATAGAGATTGTACATCATTGAAAGATAGGGAATTTCGGAGCAAGGGACATCCACAGCAGACAATAAATAAGGAACAGGACACTGGGGCCTAAAAGTATGCACATCATCTGCACACGTACACACGCACACCTCACCTCATGCATATGACCATGTGCATGTTCGATCGCACTCTCTTGGTGTATGCCGAGAAGAGGTTGGCCTTGGTGGGCTGCAGTCCCGCATCCAGCACTACTGCCCGCATGTCGTGATAGATCTTGTCCAGGTCCTCAACTGGGTAGATGTTGGGAACATCTCCACTGCTGAGTATGTTGTTAATGTCCTCCAGGAAGGACTCACTCTTGATCTGTTGAATGTGGGAGCGTGCATGTGTGTGTGTGTGTGTGTGTGTGTGTGTGTGTGTGTGCGCGCGTGTGTGGTGTGTGCATGTGTGGAATGAAATTGCAAAAATATGAGATTCAGTAGAAGTGCACTAATGGTAAGCCGTAGATTGCACAAGTATCTACTTTATACAACAGTCGAACACACTGAACATCATAAAAAGTGAAACATTGATCAGCAAACACACAACCAACACAGGAAGACCATGCATGCACACCCTTTACTCTCTCACACACACACACCCTCCCCCCGACACAACACAACGTGCTGATACATACGTACATGTACTCCTCCACCCTATCCCACCTGCGTATCACTGAAGAGGAAGACCATCTGATTGCACTCCAAACCAGCCTTCAGCAGGACATTCTTCACATCATCCCTCCACTCCTGGACACCGTAGTTCTTGGACAGCTCGATCTGAAAGCAGTCATACTCTGCCCTGCATGTGTAAAAAGGTGAAAAGAAAAGGTGTCAATGCGAGGAGGAGGAGGGACAGTAGAACAAGTAGGAATGTGTGATGAATTGGTTGGTGTGCAGTGAGAGGGAGGTGACAATGTGATGTGAAGTGTTCACTGAAAGTCACTGTTGAAGTGAAGTGACAGAAAATGTGAGGTGGCGGGAAGTGTGAGGTGGCAGGAAGTGTGAGGTTGCAGGAAGTGTGAGGTTACAGTATGAGATGACAGGAAGTGTAAAACTGCAGAAAGTATAAGGTCATAGGGATGGCATGAGGTTAGAAAGGAGTTACCATGCAACAGTCAATGCCTCTGGCATGGAACAGTGGTAAAGTGTGACCGGTGAACGGTGCACGCAACATGACCACCCTCCTCCCTCTGTCTCACACTCACATGTGGGAAGCTAGCCGCGTTAAACTCTGTCTCCCACTGCCACCCACTCCCAGGAGTAGGGCATTGCCGAGGGGTTGTCGGACTATACGGGAGATACGTGTGACATGTTTGAGGGCATCCATGAACAGCTCCAGCTTCATCTGGGCCGTGCTGACCTGGGAACAAGGGACATAGATGGACAAGTCCACACAATGCACAAGGATACACAATTTGTGCATTGAGCATATTAAGAAAACAATTGTACGCATCTCATTAACACAATTCATGACTTCTCAATACGGGACATTTAATTTGAATTTGGACTGTGTACCTCATACCAACAATACATTTACCAATGTCAAGATATCCACAAAGCAGCAGTCTGCCCCAACATAGCCCAACCTCCACCTCCAAACTAGCTCCATCTCCAGACTAAACTCCACCCCCAGCTAGGCTCCTTCCCCCAGGTAGGCTCCACCCCCAAGCTAGGCTCCACCCCCAAGCTAGGCTCCACCCCCAAGCTAGGCTCCACGCCCCAGCTAGGCTCCTTTCCCCTCCTAGCTAAACTCCGTCCTCACTTGATTGTAGTCATCCAGGCTCTCCTCAACAATCCTCTTCATCTTTGCATGATCGGCAATCTCCTCATACAGCTTAACGTCAGCATTCGGGTTCATGAAGTCACCAAACAAGATGGGGACTATGAGGTGAAGAGGAGGTATGAGAAAGATTGGAAGACTGGCTTGTTTCCTGTGTGCACTGTCTCACAGTGCTACTTACACCTGGTAGGCGAACATGTGTCCTGTTGGTACATGTGTGCAGTGAGTGTAAGTGTGTGTGTGTGTGTGTGTGTGTGTGTGTGTGTGTGTGTGTGTGTGTGTGTGTGTGTGTGTGTGTGTGTGTACCTGGTTGATGACATCCTTCTCTGTCACTCCAAACTCTGTCAGTTTAGAGATCAACATGGTTTGGAACCAGGAGCGGTCCTCCTCATTGACCAAACGGTCTTCAAACACTCTACAGCACTCGTGGTACCACAGGCGGAGCAGACTGGGCAGTTCCTTCAGTTTGGCAGCATCAACCATCAGCATACCTACAGGAGCAGGGAAAGGAGGGGGAGGGGCATATGACGACATTGTGCAAGTGAGGAAAGGAATATGAAGTTGACTTTTGAAGGTGTTACAATAGGAATAACACAGCAAACTCAAATGGCCAATGTGCGCTTACACGAACACACATACACGTACATGTGTGCACACACACAGCACACAATCATGCACATGCGTTCATACATACACACACATACGCGCACACACACAACACATATACACATATTACCGACATACCTTGAAAGACCTTTGACAAATCCCTGAGGTTGAAGGTGTAGTGTGACTTGGCTGGCGTGGGGAGCAGCTCTGTGGTGATGGTGTTGTAGACAGAAATGGCTGCATTCACCAACTGGTGACAGAGGTCTGTGCGATTGGGTAGAGTGGACTATGGGAGGAGACGGGAAGAAAGGAAGGAAGGGGAGAGGAGGGAAAGGGACGGGAGATAAATAAGAGTGACAAATGCACTTAGGGCTCAATTATTCTAGTATCTGTACTGTAAATACACAATGTACAGTTACCGTAATGTCATACAATAGTGTGTGTGGGGCAAGTGGCTGGCGTGCAGAGTACCCAAGTGAGAGAGAGAGAGAGAGCTCAAACACTCAAACCATTAACTACTATCATGTACACTGCTCCAGTGTGTGTGTGTGTGTGTGTGTGTGTGTGTGTGTGTGTGTGTGTGTGTGTGTGTGCGTGTGTACGGTGTGCCTTGCTCTTGCACTTTACACACTCACATGTGCCAACCATGACCCGAGGATGGTGGAGAAGATGCGGTACTTAGAGGAATCTTCCAGTTCGGTGAAGGAGAGGTAGTTGAAGTGGCGAGAGAGACGAGCAGAGATAGGATGGCGCCCACCACCTGGTGGTCCCATGGCACAGATGAAGCTGATGTCAACCAGTTTGCGGAACTGGCCTGAGAGTGGCAATAGGAATAGGACCACACCAAACTGGGACAGACATAAGTAAAGTTACACTAAAAGCCAGCAACAGCCAGTTTCAGGCAAAACAAAATATTCATCTGAAGAAGTACCTCAAAAATACTGTAACTACACAAACACATACATACATACAAATGTATGTGCATAAACTGCAATTGTCTATTCTGGCTATAGTGACAACGGGTTGACTGACTGACTTTCTCTCTCCCTCCCCCACCCCCCTGCCCTCACCTATTGCTTTCCTGTCGTACCACCCGTTGTGGTCCATCCACTGCCTCAGTAGCTCAATTGGAGGCTGTGCCCCGTACACCTCAACAGCCGGCATGTTGAGGTCATCGATGAAGAAGACAAAGTGCTTGCCCAGTGGAGGACCAAACACACCCTTGCGTCTGCAAGAGAGAGGAGCGAGAGGCGGCAGGAGAGGAGAAATGGGTAGGAAGGGGCAGTGGAGGACAGAGGTGAATGAGATGACAGGAGTGACAAGAAGAGGTAATAAATTCAAGGAAGGGATGGAAAATAGAAGGATACAACGAGGGGGAGAAAAGTACAGTGACAACTATCAAAGCAATGGTGAATATAATACTATAGTACATGCACACAGGGCTGTGTACAGTATCTTGACAACCAAACACAAACCATCATCACATGTAGTGCCTTATGAAAGTGTATACAATGTCAATGGTGTGTGTTGTGTCTACACATGTGCTTGTTTGGAGTGCTCCTGAACACACCTCTTGTCCAGCTTAGCGTCAATGATGTCCTGTGTCTGGTTGGCACTGGTGCGAGCAGAGAAGGTGAGGAAGTCAGACATGTACTTCTCGGGCATGCCTCGAATCAGCTTGTCCACCGCAGTGAGCGTCTTCCCCGTACCAGTAGGACCAACACACAACACCTTTTGAAGAAAGGTACCAAAAATACAAGTACAGACAACTGGATACATAAGCCTCTACAACCACATTCTTCACACCCATTGTTACACGCCTACTGCTGTGGTCCTCCCTCCTTCCACACTCTCCTTCCCTCACCAACTTCCAAACCCTCTTGCCCCTCAACCTTCCCCACCCACCTGCTTTGAGGACTCCAGCAGCAGTCCAATGAGGTACGAGCCCCGCACGGTGTCCATTGTGGGGACAATGATGTCGGAGAAGCGCTGCTTGGGGTCGATCACATAGTCAGCCATCTTTTCCATCCACCCCACCCACGCAACCTGAACCGCAGTGACAATGTGCAGTGACAATGTACACAGTACTACACTGTACAACATCTAACCTATGCTTATTAATCAGAGGCAGGACAGGATATACAGTAAGGACAGCACAGTGACACCTGTTTAATACAACCACCTATAGGTCCATTATATATAAACGGTCTTTATAGACAGGTGGCTGCAATACAGAGGAAGATGTCAAGGATTATTGGTGAGTACTTTAGGGCTCTTTGGACAAGAGAAGTTGGTTGTCTTAAGAGAGGTGGCTGCATTATACAGTAACTACTCCACACTCCTCACAGCATACCTTTGTCTTGCCTTTGCTCTTTTCCTCTCCTCTTCCTCCTCGCCCTTCTTTCCTGGTCCAGCAGTAGAGAACAGCCCTCCATCCTCAATCCTGTAATCGTACACCAGACCACCTTCTGGCAGGGGCAGGGACATGCCCACCTGGGGGGGGGCAAAGATCACAAGACAAGGCATAATGTTCTTCCATGCAGTGACTGTTTTCTTCAGCAGCAAACAACACACACCTTACAGCAATAAAACACACTATGACATGACCATGCCGTAAAGGCCTGAGTGGCTAGGCAGATTCATGTTGATATTTCTAAAAGACACTAGCCAAAGGGGATCAGGTATCAGACGTTTCGGCAGCACTACGGCTGCCTTCATCAGTGATTATAATGACACTTACAAGCAGGTGTATAAATAGGGGGGTGGTCACGTGAGGCATTGGTGTTTACAGGAATAAGCATACATCATGTAATGTCTCTAGTGTTTACAGAAATAAGCATACATCATGCAATGTCTTTAACCGGAACAAGGGTTAAAATAATAAGTGAAAATGAAATAATACTGATAACGGATGGACGGTTACATAAATCAATCTAGAAGGGCTGTTGCTGAACATGTGTTCACAGCTGGCCACCAGGTTGACCTGTCGAAGGCATCGGTGATTGACTACCATCCACACACCCAGACCCGGTGCTTGCTAGAGTCCTGGCACATTCAACACCAGCAAGCCCCTCTCAACAGAGAGAGGGGCCCCATGCCAGGGCTCTATGCAACCCTTCTAGATTGATTTATGTAACCGTCCATCCGTTATCAGTATTATTTCATTTTCACTTATTATTTTAACCCTTGTTCCGGTTAAAGACATTGCATGATGTATGCTTATTTCTGTAAACACTAGAGACATTACATGATGTATGCCTTTCCTGTAAACACCAATGCCTCACATGACCACCCCCCTATTTATACACCTGCTTGTAAGTGTCATTATAATCACTGATGAAGGCAGCCGTAGTGCTGCCGAAACGTCTGATACCTGATCCCCTTTGGCTAGTGTCTTTTAGAAATATCAACTATGACATGACCACTTGGTACCTACCCTAAATGCACTATACAGGGGTACAATAAGACAAATTACTGCACACTAGTCAGGTAACAGTATAGAACACACACAAAGCATGCACAAATCACCTCCTTCATCTTTTCCCTGAGGAAGGTGTCAAACTTCTTCCTCCCACTACCGTCACATGTGGCTCCAACACTCCATATAAGGGCAAAGATGAACCATGGCTCAATCAACTGTGGAAGCAACTGAGTGAAGGGAGGAGTGAGGAAAGGGGTAAGTAAAGTGAGGAAGGAATGGGAGGAGAGGAGAGGGGAAGGAGAAGCTGTACCATAGTGCACTGTAAGACTTAGGAGGGGCAGGAAATCAACAGGCATGAGCATGCACACACACCTGAACTGCCTCTTTGGCGACCTCCTGCCCTTCCTTGGGAATGAGGAATTTGAAGTAGCACTCCAAAATTCGGATGAGGGAGAAGGTGAGATTCCCATCAACAGTTGTACAAATCTCTTTGCAGTTCTTGCGCACAAATGCAATGGACGGTTCCAAATAAGCGTTAAACAGTTTCTGCAGCTTTGATGTGAATGGCTTGACTGCTTCAGGGACTGTCTTAAGCCAGCAGCGCACAAAAGGAGCCAGCCCAAGGATGCTCGGCTCGAGGTAGACCATCCCGCACCGGCTGACTGTGGCAGGACTGGCAACAGCAAGATCTTGTACCTCAAACATCATGGTCATTGCCTACGGGTAATGGAAGAACACAGGGTGATGAGGAACGCACACACGCACAGGCAAACAATGCGTGCACACAATTGAAAATATGAATATACTAGCAAAAAAACAACATATTCACCAGATATGCATGTACACATTTACTGTACTCTAGACATACATGCATCTACACACACATACTATGTTGACATGTAAAGCAGACAGAGACACATACAGTACACACTGACAGACAGACGCACACACACACACAGACAAACAGACACACAGACAAGCAGACAGATAGACACACAGACGAACAGACAGACACACCTCGGTCAGTTTGATGATCTCCCCGCTGGTGAGGCAGAGCTTCTTGTTGTCGTCCAGCACAGTGTTCATGTTCTCAATCCAAATGGCATCCACCGGTCCATCAAACAGGTACCACTTCTTGTCAGGAGTTTCACTACTGGAGCCCTGTCTAACTAGTGAGGAGAGAATGCCGTCAGTCCTACAGAGAGAGGGAGGAAAGAAAGAAGGGAGTAAGTGAACTGGAGAGAGAAGTGATTCGACAAGCCATCAAGGGATCATTCACCACTCATGTCACCCTGTCACTCACCACTCATGTGTCATGAGGTCAAACTCTCCGTACAGCTGTCCCATGGTGATGGACTTGGGGTTCAGTACAAAAGTGTGTACTGTCTCAAAGGTTGACCCCCCTGGGGTGGGCTGGCCCTTCAGTGATGACATGGCTGCCTTTAGCGTCTCATAACACTGGAGGTGAGGAGGTTTGTAGTGTATAGGATGCACAGAAATACATGTAGTGGCAATGGCAAAACAGAAGATTTGGTGTACGAGATATATGAATCTGCAGTTTGTGTGTGTGTGTGCGTGCAGTAATACAGACAGTGCAGCGCGCGCGCGTGTGTGTGTGTGTGTGTGTGCCTGTGTGTGTGTGTGTGTGTGTGTGTGTGTGTGTGTGTGTGTGTGTGTGTGTGTGTGTGTGTGTGTGTGTGTGTGTGTGTGTGTGTGCATGTGCAGTAATTAGGCTTAAGTGGACACAAACTGCAGGTTGCTTATGCTACAGCTACGTACAGCTACACATCACAATCACACTCTCACCATGCCCTAACCCTCACCCTCCCACACTTCCCACACTCCACCCTCACCCTCCCACACTCCACCCTCACTCTCTCACCTTAGTCTTTCCTGACATGGTGGGCCCCACCAACATGAGGCCATGTCTTACGACTGTTGTCTCGTACAGCTGGATGCATTTGTTGACAAAATCGTCCACATCCTCCAGACCCATCTCTTTGCCCTTGGTCCGAATGGCAACAGCAAACTCACCATAGTCCACTGGCTTCTCTCTGCATGGGCAGGGAGGGGAGGGGAGGGGATCGGAAGAGAATGAAGGGAGGGGAGGAGAGGGGAGGGGAGGGGATCGGAAGAGAACGAAAGGGAGGGGAGGAGAGGGGAGGGGAGAGGAGGGGAAGAGAGGAAGGGAAAGAGAAGAGAGGGGAGGGGAGGGAGGGGAGGGGAGGGGAGGGGAGGAGAGGGGAGAGAGGAGGGGAGGGGAGGGGAGGGGAGGGGAGGGGAGGGGAGGTATGTACACATGTGAGAATTAGCCAGAGAAGAGGGGAGGGGTGGAAAGACAAAGATGGGGGTGGGGTTATGCATGAACTGTCAAGTCTTATGATTCGCAGTACTCACTTTATCTTTGGAAACAGATCAGACACAATTCCCCTGAACAGCTTGAGGTCATCTTGGAGGAACTTTGGCACGTTGACGTCCCTCACTGCTCTGAGGCAGATCAGCTCCTCCTCCATGTCAGGGTTCTCACGCTTGAGGTTACCAGCAGCTGAGATCACTGTCTTGACAGCTCGCATACCTGAAGGACAAGAGGGGAGGAAGGGATGTCATGTGACCACAGGCTACAAAGCCTTACTTATCCAAAGTCACCCCACACTCTCTCCTCTCTCACAAATAATCAACATCCACTCATATTCATACCAAACCATCACCCACACACATCCTTACACAGGTGTCTTCACTGACACATCCTTCATGCCTACCTCCCTTCACACTCCCCACACCTCACCACACTACACTACACAGCCACACGACCATACCTCAGACTATCCTTACAGAGTACACCATCTTCAAGTTCTTGCACTATCCCTTCCACGCATAACCTCCAACACTCACCAAAGTCGTAGTGGTCCTGTGAGCTGAGCTGTTCTGAGGATAGTTTGAAGGTGGTCACAATCTTCTTGGAGAGGACCTTAGCACTGGAGAAGCCAAACGAGTACAAGCTGATCTCCGCTATCATGGCATAGTCTGGCACCATCATGGCTACCGGGCGGAATAGGGCCTGTGGGGAGGGGGGAGGGGTTGGAAGATGCGGAGATGATGTATATTCAAGGTGCTTTGACTAGTGCATACAAGGTTTAACCTCTACCACACATAGAACTGGACACCTCTAAGGGTCACTAATGGATGATGGAGAGGATGAATGTTCGATGGCAAAAGTGACTTGGAATAAGAGAGGAAGTAAGTAGACACAACTTCAAGTAATTGTACAAGGTCTATCAACTCCCACTGTAATGGACTGCTCTTCACGTCATGAGCAACATTCCTGTCAAGCCAAGGCCTTTCCCACATTCACATGCACACAGCAAAACGGTATACCACTGCACCCTCCTTCCCACCCATACACCCCCCCAGGAAGTGGTGGTAGCAATGTGCACCTTGAGGTTGTCTGGCAGCTCGGTGCGGCCGGCATAGCCTGGGTTCATTGTGACAAACACTGCACAAGAAGGATTGAGGGGGATCTCCATACCCTCAAACATGAACCGCTCCAACTGCACGGGGAAGGGGAAGGGGGGATGAAGGCAGTACATTAGTATGTGTACATACGCAGCAATCTAACACACACACACACACACACACACACACACACACACACACACACACACACACACACACACACACACACACACACACACACACACACACATATACACACACAGTAGGACACATCCCGACAAGGAAACGCACACATATGTACTACACACACTATCAACTTATATTTGAACCAACTGGACAAGTTCTGAACTGCCAAACACTACCATTTGCTTCCAGCCTCACACATCAGTTATCCACCACCCATCCCTTCCACTCAGGAAAGTTTTAAGTGGTAAGATGAAGTTCCAGTGGGAAATTGTGAAGACGTGACAAAGTAGCTTCACCTCTCACCACCCTTCACACCCTCACACCCTCACACACACATTCACCTTTGCCTGCTGTGCCTGTTGGATGGTAGTGATCTGCTGGGCAACCACTGACAGCACCTCAATGTCGATGCGATTGAACTCATCAAAACAGGCCCACGCTCCAGAGCTGGCCAGCCCCTTGAAGAACTTCCCCATGGCCATGAAGTCAAGCTGGTCAGAACAGTTGAACACCACACACTGGATGGCCATGGCCTTGGCAAGATCCTATAGTGCACAGTAGAGGGGAGAGGACTACAGACACATACATACACTGGTAAAGTTGGAGCAGTGCTGTGAAATGACCACACACCACAAATCTAATGCACTGATGAACGAATGCATCCATCCAGTACTCCCTCGCACTCCATCAACACACTCAGTAGTAAGAAATGAACTCACAGCACAGACAACCAAGTACTGCTAATAACATACAAAGCCTTAGTATTGACAAATGTACCCTCAGAACAAGGACACCATTTCACTCCCACCCACCTTGACTGTCTCAGTCTTGCCCGTTCCAGCTGGCCCAGCCGGTGCTCCTCCAAACCTCAGATGTAGTGCGCCAGTGAGAGTGAGGTAGCACCGATCAGTAAGTGGGGTGATGACGAGGCGCCCTGTGTTACCAAGGTACTCGTAGCCATAGGCAAACTCAGCATTGACAGCACGGATGAGCAGCTCATTCTGCCAGTAATACCTGCAGTGGAAGTGGGACAAGGGATAACCAACATGATATGCAGTGTCCTTCACTTACACATGTACTAACTTCTCTGTACTAGTATACAGTACTGTACAGTATACACACAGTATACAGTACTAGTGTACAATTCAGTGTACCACATAATTCACTTCCTGTGTACATATAACACTTCCCATGGATTTGACTGCTAGTGCACTGTACACATCAGCTACAGTATGTGACAATATGATGTTAACGTTTCGTTTTAAAAAGACGCTAGAAAAACGGCGCATCCCGTCTCACGAAACAAACGAGAACGATGAAAAAAACAATACGGAACGGTAGCATTATCATTGCGCAACTTCTCCGGAACAATTCGGCAGGTAAATAAAATGATTCAGAGACGATTTCGCGACAAAAACGATAGCGAGACAGTTCATACGTTGGCCCATACGTTCATAGTGCAGAATCCGCTGCCTCTTATAACTGCTGTACATCTCGGCCACTTCTCTAATACTACGAATTCGTGCTAAACCGTTTCGACTGCTCCTATATAAATCGCTCCGTACGTCCTCAAATCGTTTTGTTCTGAACCGTTCCGACGCATGTGTTTGTTTTGCATACTTTAGAATCGTTTTCTTCTCCAAAAGAAAACGGAAAGGGATGGAACAGAACGGAATAGAGAACGGTGTAATAAACGGAACGAAACGAAACGTTAACATCATATAGTCACATACTGTACTTGCCTAAAAAATCTCTCTCCCAAATATGCAGTTTAGTGGAGGTTACTTTAGTGGTGTAGTAGCAACCTCCCTTGATGCCTACAGAGACCCTTCAAATGTCACCTTTAGAGGAGTGGACACACTCAAAATGGTGCAGTAGCACCTTCACTGTACCGACACGAGCAGCTACTTTCACACTCCTCATCGCATCCTACCTCCTCTCCTTAACTCCTCTTCCTTTTCAACTAACTTATAACACTCTCCCCCTCTGCCTTCTCCCCAGTGCCCACCATCTTCACAACAGCCCTCACTCCACACACTACTCATCTTCCCTCACAGCTCCCCCTCCTGCTACCGACATGCCCACCTGAGTTGGCTGATCCACTCAAAGTCATTGATGTTTTTCACACCCTCCTCCACCATCTTGTGCACCACGTCACGTGCATGCACTTCAATCACAATCAGAGCAGACATGATGACACGCTCCATCTTCTTCAACTTGCCTCGCACCAATGCCACCAGGTCATTGAGCTGGAGGGGGAGCGGAAGAGTGCTAGCTTAAACAGTGTGGAGCTGTTGGGTGAGGAGGGATCCCACTGTGTCCTTAACCCACAAATACACGAGATCCTTGCAAACAACACACACATCAGTGCCATACAGACACACAGGAGAACAAAGCCATTTGCATACATGCACACATACTTACGTACACACACATGCATGCATGCACACCACACACACACACACACACACACACACACACACACACACACACACACACACACACACACACACACACACACACACACACACACACACACACACACACACATACACACACACACACACACACACACTGTACTCACCTGATCCACCAGGTGGTTGCTGAGAGCAGGAAGGTTCCCTGCTCCTATGGCCTCAGTGACCTCAGAGGTCCAGTTGACCTGACAACCAGCAATCACAATCTGACCAGGCCACTTCAGCACCCACTCTGTGCGAGGGATCTGCAAGTAAGACAGCGAGGAAGGAGAAGAGCAGCAGAAACACAAATCATGAAATGCTACCACTTCCATGCAAACAACACCCAAAGTCACAATCCCTAGCTCTCCACAGATGCACACACTAAGACATACTGTACGCACAGCACTCAACAACATATATACACACTGTAACACATATGCTCCACACTCACACATACAGTCTCTCCTACCCAACACACACGCACCAACCTCCTCTCACCTGGGTGTAGTCCACCAGTGAGTCTCTGATGATGGCCTTCAAACTGCTCCTCATCACCCGCTCCACCTCCAGTAGCCAGTCCTCAACGTTACCAGTCGGGTACAACTCCTCACAAAACGGAACCATTTCTCCATCAGCTAAACACAATGGAAGCGGACGTTAACAAGGGCACAGGTGGGGGTGGAGTCAGACCATGAATCAGGGTCTGCCCCATACACTACTGCACAGTACAGCCTCTCTCTCTACAACACAGTCATGACCCGGTAAGTGTTTGAACAGGCAAATAGTGACTTGAAAGTTGGATGCAATGACATGACTGTAGAACTAAGCTTGAAATTACTATTTACACTGCATGTCACCCTCATGTGGCAATACCCCTTCATACCTGAAAACATCTGAGTGATTCGCAAGTCATCTTCAAACTTGAGCTAAAAGGGAATAAGAGAAATACGAATATCTCAATGAAGACCATAAACAATACAAAAGATGAAACACAGGAAGAGAGATCTTCAATACACAATTTGGTTTTGGTTAAAGTTTACGGCATTTAGTGCTGTCATAGGAGTATACTTCCGTACACAACTACAGCTAGAAAGAATACAAAACATGTGTGGTGTTCAGAAAGATACTGCACCACAAACAAAACACCAGTTAACATGGTCATTATGTGGTGACACCTGTTGTACACATCACTGGCTCACAAACAGAATCACACTGTGACAGTGGGTGGACTGGTCTTCCTTTCTATACTGTACTGTAACATAACACTGGTACACACCGCACAGCTCACCTTGGCAATGTTCTCGAAGCACTTCCTGAGGTGAGGCTGCACTGCAGTGGGGTCCTTGGTCTGGGACAGGATCTCCAGGAGCTCGTCATCAGAGAGGAAGTAGAAGCGAGGGAAGGCACTCCTCTTGGTCTCCAGGTACTCACTCAATCCCTTCTGGACCTGAAGGGGGAGCAGGGGTCACAGCAGAACAAGACTAGATAGGGGGTGTGTCTGTTTAGTGCCCTAATCTGGATACAGTCACACCTTAACACATGTGTGCCCTGTGTGTGTGTGCTGTGGGGTATTAGTATATTCTTGTGTTCACACAAAGTCCTTACTACATACACTACCAAACATCCTACATGCATTAGTTCAATACAGGGGCTGGCTACTGTTCTGCCGCTATCAACACACACACTATTCCTTCAACTGACCAACAACCCAGTGTGGCACCTACACAAGAGCACTAGAAGGCACACACTCTCCTCCACTCCCTCCTCCCACTCAGCCCCTGTACCTGGTCAAGCAGCTTGTTGCACTCCTTGAGGTTGTCCAGTAGCTTCTGGTCAGCACAGAGGGAGATCACCCTGGGGTTCTGGTGGGCTCCGTTCATCACCTTCCTCCACATCCGCTCCATGGTCTGGTACCGCTTGCCCTCCACTGGGAGCTGGCGGTTAATGTCCTCAGAGCTGAAGATAGGCTCCAGGTAGAGCCAGGAGCGCTGGCATGCCATCCTGCAAGGAGAAGGAATGGAGGGCGGTAAGATATTGCTCTGGAGTGTCACTTGAAGAGACAAACATCTTTCACATCAGAAACTACTCCTCATCGCCCTCATCCTGCCCACCACTTCTCGACCCACTCACTAGCCCTCCCAGCCCCACCCACCACTCCTCCATCACGTCCTGTGTGATCCTCAGTTTGTTCTCCCAGGTAGCAATCCTCATCTCAAAGGGCTTCTTGTAGGGGCTGAAGGACATGGCCTGCGTCATCACGATGTGGTCGTCCAGCTGCTGGCCCACCTCCTCACCAATCTTCATGATGAACGTACCAGTCTCCTTGTAGCTGAGGATCTCCATGTCCACAGACTCCCACTCTGACTCCATCTTGTCAAGTGCCTACATGGGAATGGGAATATACATACAGTGACTAAGATACAACAGCCCAAAACCAATAAGCGACTTTTGTACAAAAAACACTATAGTGAACACTGTGAACTTCCTCCAAAGTCCCATGTTGGGAGGCCTGTTCAGAGAGATACAAGTGTTCTCCCAGCCCACTGACCTGTTCAATGGCATACTCCTTCCCAGCCACCTCCCCAACCTTTGAGATCTCCTCCACGTGGTTCTGGAGACCCATTTCAAGACACTTGGCAAAAGTGAGGCTCTGCTTAGGACGGATGTTCATGCCCAAGTCATTGGACAGCTGAGAGAAGGGAGAAGGCAGTGGAGGGACATACACACACACACACGTAAAGAATTCTGCAGAAAGGCACACAGTGTTGTTACAAGTGATGTCAGCTGCCCTCCCCACCTGCTCCCAGTGCCTGTTCCTCATGCCGGGATTGCGCAATCCTTGGATCAGTGGGATGTACGGTTTGAAGTCCTCGATCTTGTCTTTGACCTCTTGTGCAACATCTTTCAGAGAAGGGACGTCTTTGAAGTGCTTGACACACTTGTGGATGGTCTTGAAGGCAGCATTCACATTGGTACTGCATACATTGCAAGTGTGTGGGGGGGGGGGGGGGGAGGGGGGAAGGCCGAGGAACGTTAAAACATTCATTACACAACAAATGTGTGAGCTCTCTAGGGGTTTACAGCACAATTTGAAAGCATTATCATTCAAGATGTTTAGTTGCCAAATACCAGTGGGTGTGCAAGGTCACGACATTTCAATGGGAGTGGATGCCTATTAGCAGTTCAGCTCAGCTCCATGCGGTGAGCTGGTGACCATTGCTGGGTGGGTTCAGATAAGCCCAAGGAAGGTGTTAGGATATACAGGAGTACAACAGAGTGTTATGCAACCACTGAACTAGCATTCTGTACAGGTGGAAGTTCACTAAGTTCATTAGTGTCCTTGGCAACTAACATGATGCAACTACAAGTGAGCCTCAACAGATGACTGAGTAAAAATGAAAAACAAATATAAAGACAGCTGATTCAATTAGAGTCCTTGAAGCAACAATAACACAGAACTGGAACAAACCCTCTGATTTCATTAGAGTCCTTCAGTGCACACAACAACTAGAGTGTTGACAGAGCACTGACCCTGTACACAGGGACAGATACCAGATCAGTTACAAAACAAATTGAACCAAACCAGGCCACAACACTTCACAGCTCCTTCACACTATGAGGTGGTCCGAAATCCCACAGCTCAGTACAGTACGCTTACATTCACACCTCTTTTATATACTGTGTTGACAGCACAGACCTGTCTGGCTCGGTTCTTTGTTGCAGTGTGAACAGGGTAATATACACATACCACACCATGTGAGTGTGCACATGTACAATAGCAGGCATAGAACAGAGTGCACCTCTCACATGTACATTAGCAGACATAGAGCAGAGTGCACCTCTCACATGTCATTAGCAGG
>OZ025869.1:629244-765241 GCA_964019415.1 Ianthella basta | reverse complement strand
GCAGAGAGAGGTGCTACCAGAGATGCTTCCCCTCACAGTCAAGTTGCTTGCAACACTTGCCTACTTCACTGCTGTGTACCTCACAACAGAAGCAGCCAACAAGTGCTCTGCCAGAGTGCCCTGCATCCCTGGCCTGCCAGGAAGAGATGCACTTGCCTACTTCACTGCTGTGTACCTCACAACAGAAGCAGCCAACAAGTGCTCTGCCAGAGTGCCCTGCATCCCTGGACTGCCAGGAAGAAATGGCAAAGACGGGGGAGATGGAACCGATGGCGCTACAGGAACTCCAGGAGTTAATGGACGTGATGGTGTGAATGGGGTTGATGGCCAACCAGGGCCACCTGGTGCACAAGGCCCCCCAGGACTCCCCGGTACACTGAATGACACCGAGCGACAGCAGCTGAAGGATGACATTCTCAATGAGCTCAGAGATGAAATAAGTATGATGCAGTGTCAACTTGTCGCTACTTCCTGCAAAGAACTATACCAGTGCAATCCAGCTACCCCTTCAGGATACTACAACATTAGGACTCCACAGGGAGTGGAAAGTATGTATTGTCAAATGGACACCACTAACTGTGGCAACATCACTGGAGGTTGGACAAGGGTAGCTTTCATTAACATGACAGACCCTGGAAACAGTTGCCCACCTGAACTTACACCTGAAACTCAATCATCAATACGAATGTGCAGGACATCAAGATTAGCAGCAAGATGCACCTCAGTCAACTACACTGTACATGGCATTGCCTACAAGAACATTTGTGGCAGAGCTCTAGGATACCATTTTGGTTGGGTTACAGCATTTAATCCATATGCATATGGAGGTGGAAATACAGTAGGAAGTCACTATGCTGATGGCATGTTGGTTACACGTGGCACAGTTCGGCACCATGTCTGGACATTTGCAGTAGGAGGATCAAAAGACTACAACTACCCCACCCTCAACTGTCCCTGTGCCCTATACCCTGGTCCGTCTGCACCTTCATTTGTGGGAGAGAACTACTTCTGTGAGTCAGGTAATGTTGGGACAGGTGAGCATGGCCCTTGGTACCTTGATGATCCTCTGTGGGACTCCCAGGGGTGTCCAGCTGGTAGCACATGCTGCAATCGTGGTGGACCGTGGTTCAGTACCTCAGCAGACCAGGAAGTGAATGACGACATAGAAGTGAGGATTTGCTTTTACAATTATTCACCCTCTGACGACCTTGGACTGGAACAACTCGAGATATACATTAACTGATTTACAGAACTTGCTGAGCTTCTAATTAATGTAATTATAGGCCCAAGCATGTGTATGCTGTTAGAAGTAGTGAACAGCAGTAGATTGCAGTTGTACTTGCCCAACCTATAGCTATGTAGGCCTGTATAGCTTGAGTGTCATGGAGTGTGTAAGTAGTGATTGCTATAAACTCCTCCAAACCAGTGAAATGTGATGGCAAAGAAAGCAGTGGCATGTTTACAGTTTGAACAAGCACATTGTGTTAGCTGACTGCACCTGGTCCAATGGTAAGAATCGACACATGAAAGGTTGTCTGAGAAAATATATACCACAATTTGCTACAACAGTGTTATGACCAATATATTTAGCAGCTGTGCCACACACCCACCCACCCACCCACACACCCACACCCACACACACCCACACACACCCACACACACACACACACACACACCCACCCACACACACACACACACACACACACACACACACACACACACACACACACACACACACACACACACACCTCTGCTACCCATTGGACTAGCACTCCATGGTGTATTGGGCACACACATGGTGAATATTGTGTTTACACTGTATACTGATCTTTGGTGATGTGTCTAAATTGGTGTGCATTTTGATCAAGTCATTTTGCGAAAGAAAAAGAAAGGCAGACAACTTGACTGCTAAAGAGGTACACTGCTTCAACCTCTTTTGGGCTGATGCAGGTACTCAAGCTGTCCTGGAAACCTCACCACCAGTGTAGGAGATTTGCCAACCCACACCACAGGACAACTTCATGCCACACTTCAGCTGCTCTGCCTCTTTATAATACTCACATTAATATGAATATATTCTATTATTCTTAGTCAGTCGTTTTATTGCACCAGTTGAGAAGATCCTTTGGACCGACACATCCTGGAAGTTGACTGATTGATTGTGAAATCCAGTCGCTGCGATAACTAACTCTTTACTATCATGTCTATACTTTATTCACATTCATTTGAATTACAATGAAACCGAATAAGCGGCAACCCTTAGTTTAAGTGCAAAAATGGCCCAACCTACCACTCCACACAGCATTTTTTTTAAGGTGTTGACACATTCTGTCTGCATTCTCAACTGTATCCATTCTATGACACCCCAAACCCTGTCACACTAGAGGTGCCAGCGCAACCATTCTCCACTTGTTCATCTGTCCCTACCTTACTCCCTCCTACTGATTCCTCATTCCTCTTGATCATCGAGTCGGAATTTCAGGAGGCCACAACAAACCTCTGACTAAGGAATTCATGCTAACTGAACAAACACATTGCCTTTCATTGAATGATTTCGACTGGTGTCTCTGTCCACTACAGAGAGCTGAGAAAATTCGTTGGGCTGCACGAAGATTAAGAGCTGGTGTTCCTGAAAGCTTTTATGTGGGCGTTGAATGTGAACATATGAGGCGACTTACTTTCTTTGTGTTTGACTAAATCGTCATAGGAAGCTTACTGCAGTGGATGTTCTAGAAGTTCTAGAACAGCAACCATTTTAAATGAGCAATATGAATATACAAAAACAAGACAGAATCGACATTCCCCAAGCTCAGCAAAGCTCAAGTGAATGTACTCTCTGTCAGCACTGATACACACGCCAATTGTGGTGGAGCGCACTGTGTGAGGCGTTGATAATGTACCATGTCCACCAAGGGAATGCTGGAAGAGGGGCTCTGTGCCATGCAGCTTGACACCACATCCAAGACTTGATACCAAATGCTAGCACGCTCAATATCCTACAACTTACCAACACTTCACAGGATACCCCGCATGCATACGCATACATGTGACACAATATGGGCATTTTTCATATACAGGGTTCAGGTAATTAGCCAACACGGCAACATGCAATACAGATACAACACATGACAATGTATAGCACATCCTATTACAATTTGACCATGCACAGGTGTATACGTATGTACGTATTGTTATACAATATTCATACATACAAGCGAGTTTTGATTTCTTATGCGCGTTATATGGCATCACAACGAGAGTACAAAGAAATGTGTACAACCAAACAAAGTGATACATGTACAGATGATTAAACAGAAAGCAACATTCCGACCGCTTCTCATCTGATACACAATCTCTGTGCGTGACAGACAACTAAACTAGGAATAAATGCCAGTGAACTGAACTGGGTAACACCTTGGCATGCTTGACAACAGTTCCTAATGATTTATACCTTCAGTGTTCAGCGTACACTCATAGGGTAGGACGATTATCGAATAGGTTGCACACACAGCATGATGGGCACACTGGAAGACACGAATGGACATAAAACAGGTACAGGTGTATGTACACCCGTGTGGACAGTCAACTCTTAGAATAATGTTACCACATGCATGTACATGCGACGTGTTTTGAGTGTTTCTTCAAGTAGTATGCCAGCCCACCAATATTTAATTCACATACAGCATGTAACAAGACACGGTATGTGACAATATAAATTCAATGTTTATTTTACGAATGGTAGCAGTATGGAACAACCTTTTCCGTTGTACAGAACACAATCTCGTATATTAAACAAAACGGACTAATGGTCAGAACAGTTCTGCATGCTAATAAAATGCTTGAAGATGGTTCAACCGTGAATTAAACGAATACATATGACTGGGCAGCGACAAGAGACTCAATCGTTAATGGTTTGCTCTGTACTAGACCATTTACAGAATCCCTATATTCAGTAATGTGCTAAGTGTTGCAAATGTAGCATAACGAATATATACATATTACCAGCTATACTACTAGTCAGCTCAGCTCCATTCTGTGGGGCTGGTGACCACTGCTGAGTGTGCTCTCATGCTAGCTCAAGGAAGGTGTGAGGTGTGAGTACAACAGAGAGTCCTGCAGCACTACACTTTAGCATGGGAGTACACCAACTTCATTATGGACCATAGAAATAGCAAGGGAGCCCTAGCAAGTGACTGGATAAACTTAACAATTTAACTTCATTAGCGAGTCCCATACAAATGCATTCACTTCCCTTAAGACCAATAATGAGTGTCCACAGATCACTGACCCTGCACACTGGGACTTACGTACAACACCACACAAGGTGAGTGTGCACATGTGCCACTAACACAATTGAGCACACACAGCATATCTCACACATGAACATGTAGTATAAGAAGAACAAATGCTGAGGAAAGAAACTTCCTGTAGGTGTACATCAAGTTGTGCTCTTGATGCCATGTTTGATATACTGTAGTGCAGGCTGTACCAATGACTTGATCAGATTCTTGGTGTCAGCCATTAGACCAAACCATTCAGATGAAAGGCATTAGGAATGTGGTTCACTGTGGATGTACATTAGCAAGGTGCTGCTGCTATAAGCACTCTTAGTGTACCAACATGTGTTAGGTTACTGATGTAACTGTCATACAGTGCATGCTAACCGATGAAACAACAACACGTCTACTCACACGGTGCCCATTAGAGCAGCTTTGCCATAATTATGTGTGGACACTGTCAGTAGAACAGCTGGACAAGGTGAGTCTGGCCTGACCCTATATGTACACTATATACCAACAATTGGAAAGAATGTACAGAATGAGTGAAAGAGTCATGAATCCTACAGAACTGGACACACCCAGATGACACAGCTGCACAGCCCACCTCACACTGCCACTAAATCTGATTAGTGTACCTTGCTCCACCAGCAGGTAGTGCCACAACAACTTGCACTTGTACACAAACACCCATAAGGACTCCTACCATTACCATATAAGGGCGTGTTAGTGTAAGGTATGTAGGTATGCCACAAAGTGCATTACACAGGAACCAGAAGATTGTGCCAGTACACAGCAGCTCACTGCAGCTACAATGAAGTCCTTCATAGTTCTAGTCATGGTTGTGGCCTTCCTCGTTACACTCTCCTCCCTTGTCAGTGCTCAGCAACAGGAGGAGGAAGTGGACATCAGTGGCTGCCTCGCTCCAACCAGTGGGAAAGCTACCTTCAATGTGGTGGGACAGCAGGGAGTGAAAGGGTCTCGTGGACCAGTGGGGCCTCAGGGGCCGAAGGGAGAGAGAGGTTGGAGAGGCCAGAAGGGGGAGAGAGGAGTAAAGGGAGAAGAAGGAATTGGTTTACAAGGACATAGAGGTGTTCCTGGTCCCATTGGTCCTCGAGGCTATCCTGGTCCTGACGGCGCACATGGCCCATCTGGCCCACCAGGTCCACCAGGACACAGAGGACGACAAGGTCCACCAGGAGTATCTGTAGTCAACCTGACTGAGGCTCAGTACAAACAGATAAAGGATGAGCTGCTGAAAGATGTTCCCAAACGTTGTGAACTACCACCTACCTCCTGTAAATTACTACACCAGTGCAATCCTACGGCACCTTCTGGCCATTACAATATTTGGACCACACAAGGAGTAGAGAGGGTTCTTTGTGACATGGGTAACACTTATGAATTAAACCTGTACAGCATTGGGTGGACATACACAGGTCATTTATACAGAGACACAGGCTAGGATATTACACTGAGACTACACATACGGACAGAGAGAGACATCAAGTCACATTCTTACAACTTCTCATGTTATCACCTAGTTTCTATCAAAACCCACTGGGCACTGTTATCAGTAGTAGACTGGAGGGCGCCATTGGAGAGATGTGTGAAAGGGAATTTTGTGTAATCACCATTACATCATCACAGTACAAGACTGCCCACGTAACACTTGACAGCACATAAAGCCATGTACACTCGTACATAGCATTGACATGTGAGACAGTTGAGCCCATTGAGTATGTGACAGCTCAGCAGGTTAATACCAATGTGCTGTTTTATATTATAGCTATAGGGCTGTGTTAGGGTTGATTTACATTAAATTGCTATGTTGTCCCTTTAGTTCATCACACACCTCAACACTGCCTCACCCTGGACAGATAAAGAATGTTGCTCCTACAAACACACCAGTATCAGTCCTGACAGTTAGCATGGGACACAGTGTTCTGGTCCACCAGGACATAGAGGACGACAAGGTCCACCAGGAGTATCTGTAGTCAACCTGACTGAGGCTCAGTACAAACAGATAATAGAAGAACTGTCTGAAGGTTCTAAACAGCTTGTCTGTGTGAAGGAATAACACACAGTTATCCTGCAAAGTACAGTACTAGTGTTATCTTGTAGTCCATTCCACGTACTAGTCACCCACCCACACGCATACAAGCACTCACTCATGACAGACAACATCAACTGTGGCACTCCCACTACAGGTTGGATGTGGGCGGCCTATACTGAAATGGTGAGCAATGACAGGGGTGAGGTGACTACACTGTGATCAACTCCACAGATGTGTGTGCACATTCACACCCAACAGTAGTTTTCAGTGGTGTGATGCAAAACAGTACGGAATGACCAAGATCAGGAGCCTGACTACCAAATGAGACCGTCATTAGATACCTCTAGGTGAAAGTGTCCAGTCAGCAGCCTATTGTCTGAGTGTGATGTTAACATTACTCCTACAAAAGGTGTACCTTGCTCTACTGTCCACACAGCCCAAACACCAGTTGGCTTTAAATTGCACACCAATACAATATGGAGTGACTGTGCTGAGAGGTGGGGTCACTACACGGCTGCACAGCCCACTTCACACTGCAACTACATCTGATTAGTGTACCTCGCTCCACCTCATGGAGTGTCACAACAACTTTGCACTGTTAGGAACACCCATCAGGGCTCCCACCATTACCATATAAGGGCGTGTTAGTGTAAGGTATGTTCGTATGCCTCCACCTGCAGGTATAAGTGCACTACACAGGAACCAGAAGATTGTGCCAGTCACAGCAGCTCAGTGCAGCTACAATGAAGTCCTTCCTTGCCCTAGTCCTGGTTGTGGCCTTCCTCGTTACATTCTCCTCCCTTGTCACTGCTCAGCAACAGGAGGAGGAAGTGGACATCAGTGGCTGCCTCGCTCCAACCAGTGGAAAAGCTACCTTCACTGTGGTAGGTCAGCAAGGCATGAAAGGGTCTCGTGGACCAGTGGGGCCTCAGGGGCCAAAAGGAGAGAGAGGTTGGAGAGGTCAGAAGGGGGAGAGGGGGGTGAAGGGAGAGGAAGGAATAGGTTTACAAGGACATAGAGGTGGTCCCGGTCCCATTGGTCCTCGAGGCTACCCTGGTCCTGACGGTGCACATGGCCCATCTGGCCCTCCTGGTCCACCAGGACACAGAGGACGACAAGGTCCACCAGGAGTATCTGTAGTCAACCTGACTGAGGCTCAGTACAAACAGATAAAGGAAGAACTGCTGAAAGATGTTCCTAAATGTTGTCAATTATCACCAACCTCCTGTAAAGAACTATACCAACGCAATCCGGCTACCCCTTCAGGATACTACAACATTGCAACACCACAGGGAGTGGAAAGAGTGTACTGCGAAATGAACACCACTAACTGTGGCAACATCACTGGAGGTTGGACAAGGGTAGCTTTCATTGACATGACAGACCCTGGAAACAGTTGTCCGCCAGAACTTACGCCTGAAACTCAATCATCAATACAAATGTGCAGGTCATTAAGATCAGGAAGAGGGTGCACTGCCTTCATCAACTACACTGTACATGGCATTGCCTATAAGAACATTTGTGGTAGAGCTCTGGGATACCAATATGGCACTGGCGAAGCATTTAGGGATTATGCGCGTAGAGGTCACAATACACCAGCAAGTCACTATGCTGATGGACTGTTGGTAACACGTGGCACAGCTCGGCACCATGTCTGGACATTTGCAGCAGGACTATCTAAAGACTACAACTACCCCAGGTGGAACTGTCCCTGTGCCCTATACCCTGGTCCGTCTGCACCTTCATTTGTTGGACAGAACTACTTCTGCGAATCTGGGGACATGGGGACTTGGGAGCACAGCCGGTGGTACCTTGATGACCCCCTTTGGGACTCGCAGGGGTGTCCAGCTGGTAGCACATGCTGCAATCGTGGTGGACCGTGGTTCAGTACCTCAGCAGACCAGGAAGTGAATGATGACATAGAAGTGAGGATATGCTTTAATCATGAATCGACCAGTGATGATCTTGGACTGGAACAACTTGAGATATACATTAACTGACTACCAGCTGCAGGAAAGTTACATCAGTCTAGGCCCATACATGTGTTTGCTGTTAGAAGTAGTGAACAGCAGTAGATTGCAGTTGTACTTGCTCAACCTATAGCTATGTAGGCCTGTATAGCTTGAGTGTCATGGAGTGTGTAAGTAGTGATTGATATATACTCCTTTAAACCAGTGAAATGTGATGGCAAAGAAATCAATGTCATGTTTGCACTTGAACAGGTGCATCAATGTTAGCTACTATACCACGTGAAAGTTATACACCCAATTCTCCAGTGAGTACGAGTGCGCAAGGGTGTACACATGTGAGTAATTGCAAATAAATTATAAATAACCACTAACTGTGGCAACATTGCTGGAGGTTGGACAAGGGTAGCTTTCATTAACATGACAGACCCTGGAAACAGTTGCCCACCTGAACTTACACCTGAAACTCAATCATCGATTCGAATGTGTAGAACGTCAAGATCATCACGATCAGCAGACGACTTATGCACCTCAGTCAACTACACTGTACATGGCATTGCCTACAAGAACATACGTGGCACAGCTCAGCACCATATCTGGACATTTGCAGCAGGACTATCTAAAGACTACAACTACCCCAGGCACAACTGTCCCTGTGCCCTATACCCTGGTCCGTCTGCACCTTCATTTGTGGGAGAGAACTACTTCTGCGAATCTGGTGATATTGGGACATTTGAGCACAGCCAGTGGTACCGAAGGGAGAGAGAGGTTGGAGAGGCCAGAAGGGGGAGAGAGGAGTGAAGGGAGAAGAAGGAATTGGTTTACAAGGACATAGAGGTGTTCCTGGTCCCATTGGTCCTCGAGGCTATCCTGGTCCTGACGGCGCACATGGCCCATCTGGCCCACCAGGTCCACCAGGACACAGAGGACGACAAGGTCCACCAGGAGTATCTGTAGTCAACCTGACTGAGGCTCAGTACAAACAGATAAAGGATGAGCTGCTGAAAGATGTTCCCAAACGTTGTGAACTACCACCTACCTCCTGTAAAGTACTACACCAGTGCAATCCTACGGCACCTTCTGGCCATTACAATATTTGGACCACACAAGGAGTAGAGAGGGTTCTTTGTGACATGGGTAACACAGCAAATTCTACCACACCCACTCCCCAACCCACGCTAACCCCTGACACACAGTGTGAACTTAGTACAGCTTCCTGCAAAGAACTATACCGATGCAATCCAAATACCCCTTCAGGATACTACAACATTACAACTCCACAGGGAGTGGAAAGAGTGTATTGTGAAATGAATACCACTAACTGTGGCAGCATCACTGGAGGTTGGATGAGGGTAGCTTTCATTGACATGACGGACCCTGGAAATAGTTGTCCGCCAGAATTTACACCTGAAACTCAATCATCAATACGAATGTGCAGGACGTCAAGATCAGGAAGGGGATGCACCTCAGTCAACTACTCTGTACATGGCATTGAATACATGAACATTTGTGGTAGAGCTCTAGGGTACTACATTGGTGGACTTGGAGCATTTTATCAGTATACACATGCAGGTGCAAATACAACGGCAAGTTACTATGCTGATGGCATGCTGGTGACACATGGCACAGCTCGGCACCATATCTGGACATTTGCAATAGGATTATCGAAAGACTATAACTACCCCCTCTACAACTGTCCCTGTGCCCTCTATTCCATTCCTGCTGTCCCTTCATTTGTTGGAGAGAACTACTTCTGTGAATCTGGAAATGTTGGGAAAATAGAGTACAGCCAGTGGTACCTTGATGACCCTCTGTGGGACTCCCAGGGGTGTCTTGCTGGTAGCACATGCTGCAATCGTGGCGGGCCGTGGTTCAGTACCTCAGCAGACCAGGAAGTGAATGATGACATAGAAGTGAGGATTTGTTTAAATGATCCTTCACCCTATGATGACCTTGGACTGCGGCAACTTGAGATATACATTAACTGATTACCAGTTGCAGGAACGTTTATCAGTCTAGCCCCGTACAAATGTAGTTTTGCTGTTAGAAGTAGTGAACAGCAGTAGATTGCAGTTGTACCTGCTCAACCTGTAGCTATGTAGGCCTGATTAGCTTGAGTGTCATGGAGTGTGTAAGTAGTGATTGATACTCTTCCAAACCAGTGACATGTGATGGCAAAGAAAGCAGTGGCATGTTTACAGTTTGAACAAGCACATTGTGTTAACTAACTGCACCTGGTTTTGGCATTGCTGTGGCCCAATGGTAAGAATCAACACATGAAAGTGCTACACAGGTTGTCTGAGAAAATATACACCACAAATACCTACAACAATGTCATGACAACATATTTAGCGGCTGTGCCGCACACATATATATACGTACATGCGCACACACGCACACACACGCACACGCACACACACACACACATGCACACACACACACACACACAGGAACCTGTAGGCCAGGGTCTGGGCCCAAATGGTCCTGTTGCAAAAGCAAATCCACTTGAGGTGGGTTGGCTAGACCAACATCGGACAATACTGACTCAGTGGCTCCTTCCATTGGGACGAGACTGTGTCATCTCAGTGCAAAAGCTGGGTTTGATGTATCCAATAGTTACCTTGTAGCCTACCAGCCGCTAACTTGGCAAAGTCGTGTATGCATGCATGCAAGCACACACACAGTACTATCACAGACATATGTCTACGAGGTTACGCATTGATTAAAGGGGGATGCTTGAATCGCAAACACACACAAACAAATGATCGGTGATATACTGACAAACACATTTTTACAACTTATACCTTACAGTCTGTTTACACTAGTGGAACGATTCCGTAACCGGTTATGAGAACCGTTCTATGGATTGGTTCTCATCGGTTCAGCCCCCGTTCACACTAGTTACAGCAAAATAGGTTCGAGTAGTGCAAATGAAGTGCGGAAAACAAACATAGTCTCAAACAGACAACTTCCATTGCGTATGCACTGAATTTCTGAACGAAAAGCGCACTAATCGGTAATTGCCGCCTGAGCGGCCCTCTCCCATACACATTTTGATTGAAAGAAGCCCCTCTGCGTCACTCCAGACACCAGCCATTGCGTTACCTGCTTAGAGCATGATACAGGTCGCTACTGAAGAATTGAACTACAGAAGCTTCTCTGTGCTCTCCAACTACCCGGTTATGTGTGAGACAAGTAGCATGAACAGCCGCTTACGAACGGTATCGTTTTAACTAGCAAATAGAATGGTTCTGGACTGATTTGGACCATCTACCTGAGGTGGTGCCGTTCCGCCTGGAAAGGTTCGCTTCAGAACCGTTCCACACCCGTTTACACTACAGTAAGAACCGTTCCGGAACTGTTTCACTGCATAGTGTAAACAGGCTGTTAGTCACCTATCACTAGTAATTGGCCACCTAGAATGATGTGCATTAAGTGCTCATGAAGTCAAGCAGACACACCGACAACATCACTGCACACTTGTTTGTTTGCAGTTGCAATAAATATTGATCTATTTGATGCAAAATTGGTCATAATTTGATGTGGAATTTGTATTGTAATACAGAGCACATAACTGTACTAATTGAGTCTTTCAATAGTTCACTGCTCTACATCAAAGAAGCTGGATCAGGACTGCAATGAGCCACCATAATGTTCCACACTTCATTAAACAAGCATTGTCATTACAAAAGTGGGAGACTGACCAGCACACATCCTACCCCTAATTAGCACTAGGTGGGGTGTGTAGACACACATGCCCATACAGTGAATACCATGTTAACACTGTACATACTTTGACTTGTTTGAATAAAACGAGTTAGAAATTGCTACAAATGAAGCACACCAGAACAGACCCATACAAAACACATTGCGTTGGCACCAGCCAACGAAACTGCTCTGTTTGGTTCAGTTCATTTTAGAGTCAGTGAAAAGATATCGCTAACCATGTCTGAGCTTGTCAGCATTTTCATCAGGTTATTTTGAAACTGAAGATAGATAAGTGGATTGATGAAGAGGTACACTGCTTCCATCAACATATCAGTTGATGCAGACATTCAGACAGTCCCTGGTAACCTCACCACCAAGGGGGAAGAACTGCCACACACACACCGGATAGGACAACTTCATGCCACACTTCAGCTTCTCCGCTTAACTCTTTAATGGTGCACATTCAAATGAATAACATTAAACTCGACTAAGCCACAACCACTGGTTTCAGTGCAAATACAGTCCAACCTAAACTGAGCTAACGATCAACAACCCAATGGGGTTAGTACTGCAGGTAACGGACAGCAATAAGGGTGTAGACACATTCTAGTGTTCAAATGTACATACAACACTAGGCTCGACTCAGCACTGGCAGAGATGAGAACACTAAAGAAACACTACTTGAGTCAACAGCACCACTCCAGCCTCTAGTACCATATCACCATAGACTTGCGAATGAAACGTGAACAGCACTGGGTGGACATACACAGGTCATTTATACAGAGGCACAGACTAGGATATTACACTGAGACAATACACAAGCACAGAGAGAGACATCAAGTCACATTCTTACAACCCCCCATGTTATCACCTTGACTCTATCAAAACCCACTGGGCACTGTCATCCTTGGTACAATAGAAGGGCGCCATAGGAGAGGTATGTGTGAAAGGGAATTTTGTGTACACACACACACACACACACACACACACATGTGCAATGCACACAAATATTCACCAATGTCACACTACGGGGAGTGGAGAGAGTGTGCCATGTGTTATGGAGACTACCAACTGTGGCACTACCACTACAAGTTGGATGAGGCCATGTGGGTGGCCTATATTGACATGTTGAACAATGCCTGATTTCAGGGGGTGAGGTGTGTACACTGTGATCAACGTCATTCACACCCAACAGTAGTGCTGAGTGATGTGGTGTGATACAGTACAGAATGACCAAGGTCAGGAGCCCGGACTACCAAATGTGACTGTCATTAGACACCTCCAAGTGAAAGTGTCCAGTGAGCAGCCTATTGTCTGAGTGTGATGTTAACATTACTCCTACAAAAGGTGCACCTTGCTCTACTGTCCACACAGCCCAAACACCAGTTGGCTTTAAATTATGCACCAATACAATATGGAGTGACTGTGTTGAGAGGTGGGGTCACTAAGCGTGCACCGCCACTGAATACCTCTAGAGGTAAGGTGTCCAGGCAACACCCCATTGTCTAGTACACTTGCTGTTCACATTCTCACAATACCAACACATCCCACACACTGCTCACTAAGTACCAGGTGCAGTGAAGTGAGTGCACAAACTCTAGTAGATCGTGATCAGATTAGCACAGAGGTAGACAACTGTGGAGTTTCAGTAGTTTAGTGTGAGCTGACAATTAAACTGTACAGCAATTCCCCAAGTGGCTTTATCCTGGACAAGTTTTGTTATAGTGAATCCACTGACAGCAGAGAGAGGTGCTACCAGAGATGCTTCCCTTCACAGTCAAGTTGCTTGCAACACTTGCCTACTTCACTACCATGTACCTCACAACAGAAGCAGCCAACAAGTGCTCTGCCAGAGTGCCCTGCATCCCTGGCCTGCCAGGAAGAAATGGCATAGACGGGCGAGATGGAAGCGACAGTGCTACAGGATCTCCAGGAGTTGATGGACATGACGGTGTGAATGGGATTGATGGCCAGCCAGGACCACCTGGTGCACAAGGCCCCCCTGGACTCCCTGGTGCACTGAATGACACTGAACAACAGCAGCTGAAAGATGACATTCTCAATGAGCTCAGAGGTGAACTAAGTGTGCTGATACAGTGTCAACTTGTCGCTACTTCCTGTAAAGAACTTTATCAGTGCAATCCAGCTACCCCTTCAGGATACTACAACAATAGGACTCCACAGAGAGTGGAAAGAGTGTACTGCGAAATGAACACCAATAACTGTGGCAACATCACTGGAGGTTGGACGAGAGCAGCTTTCATTAACATGACAGACCCTGGAAACAGTTGCCCTCCTGAACTGACACCTGAAACTCAATCATCAATACGAATGTGCAGGACGTCAAGATCAGAAAGAGGATGCACCTCAGTCAACTACCCAGTCCATGGCATTGCCTACAAGAACATTTGTGGCAGAGCTCTAGGATACCACACTGGTTCAGTTACAGCATTTAATCTGGGAGGTGTGAATACAGCAGCAAATCGCTATGCTGATGGCCTGTTGATAACACGTGGGACAGCTCGGCACCATATCTGGACATTTGCAGTAGGAGGATCAAAAGACTACAACTACGCTGGGTACAACTGTCCCTGTGCCCTACACCCTGGTCCTGCGGCACCTTCATTTGTGGGAGAGAACTACTTCTGTGAGTCAGGTGTTGTTGGGACTTTTGGATACGGCCCTTGGTACCTTGATGACCCTCTGTGGGACTCACAGGGGTGTCCAGCTGGTAGCACATGCTGCAATCGTGGTGGGCCGTGGTTCAGTACCTCAGCAGACCAGGAAGTGAATGATGACATAGAATTGAGGATTTGCTTTAATGAACCTTCACGCTACGATGACCTTGGACTGCAGCAACTTGAGATATACATTAACTGATTACCAGCTGCAGGAACGTTTATCAGTCTAGGCCCATACAAGAGTAGTTTTGCTGTTAGAAGTAGTGAACAGCTGTAGATTGCAGTTGTACTTGCTCAACCTGAAGCTATGTAGGCCTGTATAGCTTCAGTGTCATGAACTGGTGCATCATGTCAAACGCTTAATGCCGAATGACACATTTATGTGTCATAAAACACAATGTCGTTAACGCAGAATGACACATTTAGGTGTCATAACCAAAGAGGCCTGAAAATTGTTGCCTTTTCTCTGGCCACAAGTCTAGGACACAGATAGCTGTTTTGCAAGACATGTACCTATAATGGAGCCTTCCCTCAGCAAGCCTACTTTGTCTCCTGGTCGTGCAAGCTGCATACAAGTAGCTGCTTTAGTTCGAGCAGAATTACACCAGATCTTTCTCGTCCGTAGTTGAAGCCCAAGAACGCGCACTGCGTAACAAACTGGTGAGTGACGAGCACTACATCTTCCTGTGGTACTGCGCCAGCAGTTCATCTACATTGTCACATTTCAGGGGTGAAAACAGGCTTGGAGAGTAGCAACGTGCGATGTCTTGCCGAGTGGCACCACGCATTCATGCGAAAAGTCAGGGCTTGGTCCAAATAGACTGTCGAATGTAATGGAGTACATCGTACTACACTACCTTCCTCTTACGTTGTTGTTTGGGTGAAGCAAAGGCCAGAAAGCAGAAAAACATAGTGTGCAATATTCTTCATATGTGCAGCCATTTTTAACTTTGGCATTTGGGGGTATGGCGCTATAGGATTAACTAACAGCACTTGGTTTTGTCATTGCCGTGGCCCAATGGTGAAAATCGACACATGAAAGTGCTACAGCTTGTCTGAGAAAATTTGTACAAAAATCTGCTACAACAGAGTCATGACAAAATATATTTAGCAGTTGTGCAAAACACGAGTGCACACGCACGCACACACACACACACACACACACACACACACACACACACAATTTGATCAGGTCATTTTGTGAAAGAAAAAGACAGACAACTTGACTGCTAAAGAGGTACACTGCTTCAACCTCTTTTGGGCTGATGCAGGTACTCAAGCTGTCCTGGAAACCTCACCACCAGTGTAGGAGATCTGCCAACCCACACTACAGGACAACTTCATGCCACACTTCAGCTTCTCTTTAATGATATATTAACAAGAATATATTCTATTTTTCTTAATCTGTCAGTTTAGTGTACCAGTTGATAAAGATCCTCGGACCGACACGTCCTGAAAATCGACTGATTGATTGTGAAATCCAGTCACTGCAATTACTCAGTTAACTATTTACTATCATGAATGAACCCGATTAAGCGGCAACCATTAGTTTAAGTGCAAAAATGGCCCAACCTACCACTCCACAGCCACAGTGTCAGTGTACACAGGTAGGAGACAGCATTAAAAGGTGTTGACACATTCTGTCTGTATTCTTAACTGCATTCATTGTATGAAACTCCAAACCCTGTCACACTAGAGGTGCCAGCGCAACAATTCTCCACTTGTTCATCTGTCCCTACCTTACTCCCTCCTGCTGATTCCTCATTCCTCATGATCATCGAGTTGGAATGTCAGGAGGCCATAGAAAGCTCTGACTAAGGAATTCATGCTAGCTGAACAAACACATTGCCTTTCACTGAATGATTTCGACTGGTGTCTCTGTCCACTACAGGGAGCTGAGAAAAGTTGTTGGGCTGCACAAAGATTAAGAGCTGGTGTTCCCGAAAGCTTTCATGTGGGCGTTGAATGAGCACAAATGAGGCGATTCACTTTCTTTGCGTTTGATTAAATTGTCATAGGAAGCTTACTGCAGTGGATGTTCTACAAGTTCTAGAACAGCAAACATTTTAAATTAATATAAATAATGTCCCAGGGATTTGGAGGCCCTGGCGTATGAGCAATATAAATATACAAAAACAGACAGAATCACTATTCTCCACGTAAGTGTGGGCTCACTCAGGCTCGCCCCAATCATGGCCAACACATTCACATTGATACAGTGCCTAGAAGATAGCCCAGACCCTTTCATCCATTCCTGCTGTTGTGCAATAGGGAGAAAGGGCCTTGGGAGTCATCTTACGCATGACCTGTTCCACCAAATACAGCCACTGTACACTGTACACCACTACTGAGGGGACAATTTGGAGATATTGCCTGAGGACAGCACAGCTATGCCAAACCAGGTCAAAGTTTCTGTCTGAATGGCATTTGGCATTCCCTGGCTTATCCAACAATCAGCGCATTTTTTATGCAGTGCTTACGTTACAATGCAAGCAGCCGAGCTGTACATGCCAAGGAGCATTCACACGAGCAAAGCTCAAGTGAATGTACCCTCTGTCAGCACCAATACACACACCAATTGTGGTGGAGCACACTGTGTGAGGTGTTGATGGTGTGCCATGTCCACAAAGGGAATGCTGGAAGAGGGGCTCTGTGCCATGCAGTTGATATCCTACAACTTACCAACACTTCACAGGATACCCCACACGCATACGCACACATGTGACACAATATGGGCATTTTTCATATGCAGGATTCAGGTATTTAGCCAGCACGGCAACATGCAATACAGATACAACACATGACAATATATGACGATTACGTCTGCGTACTGCTTTCTGTGAACGACGGCAACCTCGAACTGACAAACGTGGCTATTGGTTAACCTCGTGGCCAAATATGGGGTCATCAATTACCAACGGTCCAAACTTCCGGTGGACTTCCATAACAAAAAAAAAGGGAGTTAGTCCCCAGACTGTCTTTTGGGAGGGCGGAGTCTGCGTGTGACCAAAATGGCGGTCTGGCTACACGAGACTAGCTATGTATAAAGTGTCACTACGGGCGAAAACATGCAAACGAGTCATGTTTCCGGTAAAGTCGGATCACTGCATCATATGTACAGTATGTGACAATATAACGTTAACGTTTCGTTCCGTTTCCGTTCCGTTTAAACGGTAAAATTCGACCGTTCTACGGTCCGTTGTACGCTACGTAGAACGGTCAGAGACAAGCACGTCCGTTGCACGCTCCGTAGAATGGTCAGAGACAAGCACGCTTGTGCAGTTCTACAGATGCGCGCGCCTATATGAACGAAACGTTTCCACGGGCTACGAAACGATTAGCCCAATTGCGCGTCGACATCGAGCCCGCCAAACCAAAGGAACCGTTTCGTTTTGCGATTGTTTTTTCTGGCTGAACGGATTCTTTCCGTTCTACGGTCCGTACAACAGTAAAAGACGGTCCGTACTTTAAGCGTTCCGTAAAAACGAAACGTTAACGTTATATTGTCACATACTGTACCCTGAGTCCCAACACCCTAGCCAAGTTTGAAACCCCTAGGCCTTTCCTGCGCTTCAAACCTGGAAGAATAGTTACACCATCACTAATAGAAGGGCCGTTTTCTCGTAATTGCACTGAGCGTATTTTCGTACTTTAAGCGAGCATATCTCAGGAATGGGAGCAGCTATGGAAGTGCAACAAAGTGCAACAGAGAGCCCATCAACTGTGCTGTGACTCAGTAACACCAACTCAAAATCGACCTTTAGCGCAAAGTGGTCCCTTTTCTCAGATCCGCTCACATATCCTATAAAAATTCAAAAAGCCCAAACCAAATTGATCTAACAAACAAAAGCCGTGGGGCCAGCACACACCGGTAATAGACAGCAATAGCAGTGTTGACACATTCTAGTGTTCAACCTACATATAACAGTAAGCTCAAATCAGTACTGACAGAGATGACAACACTAAAGAAACACTACTTGAGTCAACAGCACCACTCCAGCCTCTAGTACCATATCACAATAGACATGTGAATCAAGCGTGAACAGCACTGGGTGGACACACACAGGTCATTTATACAGTGACACAGACTAGGATATTACACTGAGACTACACATACGGACAGAGAGAGACATCAAGTCACATTCTTACAACTTCTCATGTTATCACCTTGCTTCTATCAAAACCCACTGGGCACTGTTATCATTGGTACAATGGAGGGTGCCATAGGAGAGATGTGTGGAAATGGAATTTTGTGTAATCACCATTACATCATCACAGTACAAGACTGCCCATGTAACACTTGACACCACATCAAGACATGCACAGTACACTCATACACAGCAGTGACATGTGGGACAGTTGAGTCCGGTGTGTATGCTACAGCTCAGCATGTTAATACTAATGTGATGTTTTATACATGTATTATAGCTAGGGCTGTGTTAGGGTCAATTTATATTAAATTGTTGTGTTGTCCCTACAAACACACACCAGTATCACGCACGTCACACTACAGGGAGTGGAATAAGTGTGCCGTGTTATGGAGACTACCAACTGTGGCACTACCACTGCAGGTTGGACGAGGGTGGCCTATACTGACATGGTGAACAATGCCTGACTTCAGGGAGTGAGGTACACACACTGTGATCAACGCCATTCACACCAAACAGTAGTGTTTAGCGATGTGGTGCAATTACAATACAAAATAATGACCAAGGTCAGGAGCCTGACTACCAAACGTGACCACTATTTGATACGTACCTCCAAGTGAAAGTGTCCAGTGAGCAGCCTATTGTCTGAGTGTGATGTTAACATTACTCTTACAAAAGGTGTACCTTACTCTACTGTCCACACAACCCAAACACCAGTGTGGTTAAAATTGCACACCAATACAATATGAAATGACTGTGTTGAGAGGCGGGGTCACCAAGCGTGCACTGTCACTGAATACCTCTAGAGGTAAGGTGTCCAGGCAATATCCCATTGTCTAAGTATACATGTTGTGTTCACACCATTCTCACAATACCAACACATCCCACACACTGCTCACTAAGTACCAGGTGCAGTGAAGTGAGTGCACAAACTCTAGTGGATCGTGATCAGATTAGCACAGAGGTAGACAACTGTGGAGTTTCAGTAGTTTAGTGTGAGCTGACAATTGAACTGTACAGCAATTCCCCAAGTGGCTTTATCCTGGACAAGTTTTGTTATAGGGAATCCACTGACAGCAGAGAGAGGTGCTACCAGAGATGCTTCCCTTCACAGTCAAGTTGCTTGCAACACTTGCCTACTTTACTACCATGTACCTCACAACAGAAGCAGCCAACAAGTGCTCTGCCAGAGTGCCCTGCATCCCTGGACTGCCAGGAAGAAATGGCAACAACGGACGAGATGGAAGTGACGGCGCTACAGGATCTCCAGGAGTTAATGGGCGTGACGGTGTGAATGGGGTTGATGGCCAGCCAGGACCACCAGGTGCACGAGGCCCCCCTGGACTCCCCGGTGCACTGAATGATACTGAGCAACAGCAGTTGAAGGATGACATTCTCAGCGTGCTCCGAGATGAAATAAGTGTGCTGATACAGTGTCAACTTGTCGCTACTTCCTGCAAAGAACTATACCAGTGCAATCCAGCTACCCCTTCAGGATACTACAACATTAGTACATCACAGGGAGTGGAAAGAGTGTACTGTGAAATGGACACAACTAACTGTGGCAACATCACTGGAGGTTGGACGAGGGTAGCTTTCATTGACATGACAGACCCTGGAAACAGTTGTCCACCTGAACTTACACCTGAAACTCAATCATCAATACGAATGTGCAGGACGTCAAGATCAGGAAGTGGGTGCACCGCCTTCATCAACTACCCTGTGCATGGCACTGCCTACAAGAACATTTGTGGCAGAGCTCTGGGATACCAATATGGCACTGGCGAAGCATTTTGGGGTTATGCAAGTGCAGGTCACAATACAGTAGGAAGTCACTATGCGGATGGACTGTTGGTAACACGTGGCACAGCTCGGCACCATGTCTGGACATTTGCAGCAGGACTATCCAAAGACTACAACTACCCATGCTGCAACTGTCCCTGTGCCCTATACCCTGGTCCTGCTGCACCTTCATTTGTGGGAGAGAACTACTTCTGTGAGTCAGGGGACATTGGGACATGGCAGTACAGCCAGTGGTACCTTGATGACCCTCTGTGGGACTCACAGGGGTGTCCAGCTGGTAGCACATGCTGCAATCGTGGTGGACCGTGGTTCAGTACCTCAGCAGACCAGGAAGTGAATGATGACATAGAAGTGAGGATTTGCTTATATAATGATTCGACCGCTGATGACCTTGGACTGGAACAACTTGAGATATACATTAACTAATTTACAGACTTACTGAGATTCTAATTATAGGCCCAAACATATGATTACTGTTAAAAGTATTGAACAGCAGTAGATTGCAGTTGTACTTGCTTAACCTATAGCTATGTAGGCCTGTATAGCTTGAGTGTCATGGAGTGTGTAAGTAGCGATTGATACTCCTCCAAACCAGTGAAATGTGATGGCAAAGAAAGCAGTGGCATGTTTACAGTTTGAACAAGCACATCATGTTAACTAACTG
Organism: Ianthella basta; assembly: GCA_964019415.1. Taxonomy (NCBI): domain Eukaryota; kingdom Metazoa; phylum Porifera; class Demospongiae; order Verongiida; family Ianthellidae; genus Ianthella; species Ianthella basta. The sequence continues at coordinate 743,937 of OZ025869.1, read as the reverse complement.
CACCTGGTCCAATGGTAAGAATCGACACATGAAAGGTTGTCTGAGAAAATATATACCACAATTTGCTACAACAGTGTTATGACCAATATATTTAGCAGCTGTGCCACACACACACACACACGCACACCCACACACCCACACCCACCCACCCACCCACCCACACACACACACACACACATACACACACACACACACACACACACACACCTCTGCTACCCATTGGACTAGCACTCCATGGTGTATTGGGCACACACATGTATGGTGAATATTGTGTTTACACTGTATACTGATCTTTGGATAAAACTGCTGGAAGAATGGCTACAAACCGAGCATAGCAGAGGAGACGCATAAAAATACACACTGTGTATGCACCAACCAACTGAATCACTGCTTTGCTTCGGTCATTTTAGAGTGAGGAAAAAGATATCACTACCTGTGTCTAACTTGGTGTGCATTTTGATCAAGTCATTTTGCGAAAGAAAAAGATAGACAACTTGACTGCTAAAGAGGTACACTGCTTCAACCTCTTTTGGGCTGATGCAGGTACTCAAGCTGTCCTGGAAACCTCACCACCAAAGCACGAAATCTGCCAACCCACATTGGAAAGAAGGACAACTTCATGCCACACTTTAGCTTCTGCTTATCACTTTAATGATATTCACATTCATATGAATATTATTGAACTGGATTAAGCCCCAACCACTAGTTCGAGTGCAAATTAACTATTCCACCCAAGCACAGCCACTGTGCACTGCACACCTTTACTGAGGGGATAATTCAGAAGTATTGCCAGAGGATAGCACAGCAATAATAAACCAGCTATGTAGGTTATCTGTCCAAATGGCAACGGAAATGCCAAGAGTAGAACCAGTCCAGTTTGGGCTAGCTCCTAAGGTGCTTCAATTTGCTGCGCCTACAATTTCAAACACTATGCACAGGAAGAAAGTAGTTTCGCTGATGTTACCAGAAAATGGCTCACAGAAGGTTGTGTAGCAACACCTGCATACATGTAGGCTGTCTGACTCTCATCACATTCCAAAATAGTAGTGCTCTGCTACTGCATGCTGAGCCATTCTACCCTGGCCCTGCAATGAGTGCAAATGAATGGTGTCCCTCAGTGAGGAAGATTCCAGAACAAGTGCTCTTGTCAAAAGCCATGCCCAATGTCCTCTATAAGGCTCCCCGCCTTAGGCAAGACGTAGCAACTCAATCAAGCTGAAGCAAGTACAAGCTAACGTGTTTGTGGGAAATCTTTGTGCATGCGCAAACAGTGGTTCACTGTCCTCCTATCCGCCCCTGCATTAATTAATCAGATGGCCTGGGAATGAGGCTACTATGCAGTACACACATTACACTACAAGCAGCCGAGCTGCAAATAGCAAAGTGCATTCGTACAAGCAAAGCTTAAGTGAATGTACCCTCTGTCAGCACAGATACACATGCCAATTGCGGTGGAGCACATTGTGTGAAGCATTGATGGTGTGCCATGACCACCAAGGGAATGCTGGAAGAGGGGCTCTGTGCCATGCAGCTTGACACCACATCCAAGACTTGATACCAAATGCTAGCATGCTCAATATCCTACAACTTACCAACACTTCACAGGATACCCCACACGCATACGCATACATGTGACACAATATGGGCATTTTTCATATACAGGGTTCAGGTAATTAGCCAGCACGGCAACATGCAATACAGATACAACACATGACAATGTATAGCACATCCTATTACAATTTGACCATGCACAGGCGTACACGTATGTACGTATTGTTATACAATATTCATACATACAAGCGAGTTTTGATTTCTTATGAGCGTTATATGGCATCACAACGAAAGTACAAAGAAATGTGTACAACCAAACAAAGTGATACATGTACAGATGATTAAACAAAGAGCAACATTCCTACCACTTCTCATCTGATACACAATCTCTGTGCGTGACAGCCAACTAAACTAGGAATAAATGTCAGAGAACTGAACTGGGTAACACCTTGGCATGCTTGACAACAGTTCCTAACGATTTATACCTTCAGTGTTCAGCGTACACTCATAGGGTAGGACGATTATCGAATAGGTCGCACACACAGCATGATGGGCACACTGGAAGACACAAACGGACATAAAACAGGTACAGGTGTATGTACACCCGTGGACAGTCAACTCTTAGAATAATGTTACCACATGCATGTACATGCGACGTGTTTTGAGTGTTTCTTCAAGTAGGACTTACACAATATGCCAGCCCACCAATATTTAATACACATACAGCATGTAACAAGACACGGTATGTTACAATATAAATTCAATGTGTATTTTACGAATGGTAGCAGTATGGAACAACCTTTTCCGTTGTACAGAACACAATCTCGTATATTAAACAAAACGGACTAACGGTCCAGAACAGTTCTGCGTGCTAATAAAATGCTTGAAGATGGTTCAACCGTGAATTAAACGAATACATATGACCGGGCGGCGACGAGAGACTCAATCGTTAATGGTTTGCTCTGTACTAGATCATTTACAGAATCCTTATATTCAGTAATGTGCTAAGTGTTGCAAATGTAGCATAACAAATGTATACATATTACCAGCTATACTACTAGTCAGCTCAGCTCCATTCTGTAGGCCTGGTGACCACTGCTGAGTGTGCTCTCATACTAGCTCAAGGAAGGTGTGAGGTGTGAGTAAAACAGAGTGCTTTGCAGCACCACACTGTAGCATGGGAATACACTAACTTCATTATGGACCATAGAAATAGCAAGGGAGCCCCAGCAGGTGACTGGATAAACTTAACTGTTTAACTTCATTAGAGTCCCATACAAATGCATTCGATTCCCTCAAGACCAATAATGAGTGTCCACTGACCACTGACCCTACACACTGGGGATTACATACAACACCACACAAGGTGAGTGTGCACATGTGCCACTAACACAATTGAGCACACAGTGCATCTCACGCATGAACATGTAGTATAAGAAGAATAAATGCTAAGGAAGGAAACTTCCTGTAGATACATCAAGTTGTGCTCTTGATGCCATGTTTGATATACTGTAGTGCAGGTTGTACCAATGACTTGATCAGATTCTTGGTGTCAGCTATTAGACCAAACCATTCAGATGACAGGCATTAGGAATGTGGTTCACTGTGGATGTACATTAACAAGGTGCTGCTGCTATAAGCACTCTTAGTGTACCAACATGTGTTAGGGTACTGATGTAACTGTCATACAGTGCATGCTAACCGATGTAACAACACCACGTCTACTCACACGGTGCCCATTAGAGCAGCTTTGCCATAATTATGTGTGGACACTGTCAGTAGAGCAGTTGAACAAGGTGAGTCTGGCCTGACCCCATATGTACACTATATACCAACAATTGGAAATAATGTACAGAATGAGTGAAAGAGGCATGAATCCTACAGAACTGGACATACCCAGATGACACGGCTGCACAGCCCACCTCACACTGCCACTACATCTGATTAGTGTACCTTGCTCCACCAGAATGCAGTGCCACAACAACTTGCACTTGTACACAAATACCCATCAGGGCTCCTACCATTACCATATAAGGATGTGTTAGTGTAAGGTAAGCATGTATGCCCCCAATAGATATGCCCCAAAGTGCACTACACACAGGAACCACAAGATTGTGCCAGTACACAGCAGCTCAGTGCAGCTACAATGAAGTCCTTCCTTGCCTTAGTCCTGGTTGTGGCCTTCCTCATTACACTCTCCTCCCTTGTCACTGCTCAGCAACAGGAGGGGGAGGTGGACATCAGTGGCTGCCTTGCTCCAACCAGTGGAAGAGCTACCTTCACTGTGGTGGGACAGCAAGGCATGAAAGGGTCTCGTGGACCAGTGGGGCCTCAGGGGCCGAAGGGAGAGAGAGGTTGGAGAGGTCAGAAGGGGGAGAAAGGTGTGAAGGGAGAGGAAGGAATTGGTTTACAAGGACACGTGGGTCCTCCCGGTCCCATTGGCCCTCGAGGCTATCCCGGTCCTGACGGTCCACATGGCCCATCTGGCCCTCCTGGTCCACCAGGACACAGAGGACGACAAGGTCTACCAGGAGTATCTGTAGTCAACCTGACTGAGGCTCAATACAAACAGATAAAGGAGGAACTGCTGAAAGATGTTCCCAAACGTTGTGAACTACCACCTACCTCCTGTGAAGTACTACAACAGTGCAATCCTACGGCACCTTCTGGCCATTACAATATTTGGGCCACACAAGGAGTAGAGAGGGTTCTTTGTGACATGGGTAACACAGCAAATTCTACCACACCCACTCCCCAACCCACGCCAACCCCTGACACACAGTGTGAACTTAATACAACTTCCTGCAAAGAACTATACCAGTGCAATCCAGCTACCCCTTCAGGATACTACAACATTAGGACTCCACAGGGAGTGGAAAGAGTGTATTGTGAAATGGACACCACTAACTGTGGCAACATCACTGGAGGTTGGACAAGGGTAGCTTTCTTTGACATGACAGACCCTGGAAACAGTTGTCCACCAGAACTTACACCTGAAACTCAATCATCAATACGAATGTGCAGGACGTCAAGATCAGCAGCAGGATGCACCTCAGTCAACTACACTGTACATGGCATTGCCTACAAGAACATTTGTGGTAGAGCTCTGGGATACCACACTGGTACAGCGTTAGCATTCCATCAGTATGCGTCAGGTGCGAATACAGTAGCAAGTTACTATGGTGATGGCCTGCTGGTAACACGTGGCAATGCTCGGGACCATATCTGGACATTTGCAGTAGGAATATCCAAAAACACCAGCTACCCCAGCTACAACTGTCCCTGTGCAATCTATCCCGGTCCGTCTGCACCTCCATTTGTTGGAGATAACTACTTCTGTGAATCTGGAAATGTTGGGAATTTTGAGCACTACCAGTGGTACCTTGATGACCCTCTGTGGGACTCCCAGGGGTGTCCAGCTGGTAGCACATGCTGCAATCGTGGTGGGCCGTGGTTCAGTACCTCAGCAGACCAGGAAGTGAGTGACGACATAGAAGTGAGGATTTGCTCATCTGAGCATTCATCCGCTGATGACATTGGACTGGAAAAACTCGAGCTATACATTAACTGATTTACAGAACTTGCTGAGTTTCTAGGTAATATAGCTATAGGCCCAAACATGTGTATGCTGTTAGAAGTAGTGAACAGCAATAGATTGCAGTTGTACTTGCTCAACCTATAGCTATGTAGGCCTGTATAGCTTGAGTGTCATGGAGTGTGTAAGTAGTGATTGATACTCCTCCAAACCAGTGACATGTGATGGCAAAGAAATCGAGTTGAGTTTGCACTTGAACAGGCGCATCAATGTTAGCTACTACCGTATGCGCTTTAATTTTCGCGGGGTTTAATGTTCGCGGTTTTCGCGGATCAGCAGCCATCCGCGAATATTTCGTCCGCGAATATTTGGACATCGCTGTAAAAGGTCCTACACAGCTCGAGCCAATCAATGACGTCATGCGTAACAAAAATGGCGATAATTGGCTACGGGGCAAACTCGCTTCGCTAGTTCCTTTGTTCCCGACCCGTTGTTCTTGCTTCCAACAAACATGTCTATTCGTCCTTACTTGGTACCCCAGCGCGACATCGTTCCAGAGTTGGAGAAGATTGTTCCTCCATCAACGGTGAAGGCTGTACAGCAAGAAGTCGAGATCACTACGCTCGTGGCTGCAGCTGCTGCAAAGCGGATCGGTGGCCATGGGGTCGATGAAAAGGGACCAATATGACAAGACCACCACAGAGACTCGGAAAGCAAAGATTGCCAAGTACGTATACCGCTGAAAATGGCATTGCAGCAGCCTCACGTGATTTAAAGACAAAGCAAGGCTTAGAGTTGAAGGAGAGCACAGTGAGAGGGCGGAAGAAGACGTATTGCGCTGAATTGGCCAGCCAAAAAGAAAAGGAGATGATAAACCTGTGGAAAAACTTTCTGTGCAAGCATTGGGACACCCACTGGCACTAGAACAACATGTCGAAAGACATCCGCGAATATTTCACCCGCGAATATTTCAACACCCCTGTACCCAGCACCCGCGAATTTAAAAACGCGAAAACCGCAAAAATTGCAAATCCACGAAATATAAATCCCGCGAAAATTAAAGCGCATACGGTATACTGCGCGAAAGTTATACACCCAATTCTTCAGTGAATACGAGTGCGCAAGGGTATACACATGTGAGTAATTGCAATTAAATTGCCACTAACATACTGGAACGACAGGACGTGCAAACTTTAGTTGTGATTGCTTCAGAGATCGTCTGCCACCCAGGTCATGACTTGGAGGAGAAACAAGGTCTTAATCGAATGGACGGAAGATTCTTGTGCTGAGCTATCTTCTTCCAGCATTTGTCCATGTACTCTGCAATGTTAATGGTTATCATCAAAGGTCAACCCAACCTGCACTAGTCTACGATTCCAGTGCTCTTTGTCCAGTGGAAGATTCAACGCGTAACAGGGTTTCATGTGGTCAAGATGTCTTCTTTGGTTAGCTCCTTCACGATCTGCACAGGTGTCTTGCCTTGCTGCCACAGTCGTACGATCTGCTATCTTGTGTAAGCACTCAAACAGCGAGGCACATCTTCAGGAAACAAGAAATCTTCGGGATGAGACAATGCCACCTCAGTGCGAAAGCCCTAGTTCAATTGATGTCTCCAGTTGTAACCTCGTGGCCTACCATTTGTGATTTGAATTGTAGAGTCGCAGACTGCTGCTGATTCACAAAAAAACAACACAAATATATTAAACCTAAAGACTGACCAGCACATGTACTACCCCTGGAATAGCACTCGGTGAGGTGTGTGGACACACATGCCCATACAGTGAAAACTATGTTTACACTGTACACTGACTTTTTTGAATACAACATGTTGGAAATGGCTTCAAACGAAGCATCCCAGAACAGACCCACACCAAAATACATTGTGTTGGTGCCAGCCAACAGTATTGCTCTGTTTTGGTTTGATTCATTTCAGAGTGAGGGGAAAGGTATCGCTAACCATGTCTGAGCTAGTCAGCAGTTTCATCAGGTTATTTTGAAACTGAAGATAGACAAGTGGATTGATGAAGAGGTACACTGCTTCATCAACATTTGGGTTGATGCAGGCACTCAGACAGTCCCTGGTAACCTCACCACCACGGGGGAAGAACTGCCACACACCGGATAGGACAACTTTATGCCACACTTCAGCTTCTTGGCTTAACACATTCAAATGAATGACATTAAACCCAACTAAGTCGCAACCACTGGTTTGAGTGCAAATATAGTCCAACCCAAAATGTTTTAACAGTCGCCACAGGGTCAGCACACATGGGTAATGGACAGCAGTAAGGGTGTTAACACATTCTAGTGTTCAATCTACGTATAACAGTAAGCTCAAATCAGTACTGACAGAGATGAGGACACTAAAGAAACACTACTTGAGTCAACAGCACCACTCCAGCCTCTAGTACCACATCACAATAGACATGTGAATCAAACGTGAACAGCATTGGGTGGACATACACAGGTCATTTATACAGTGACACAGACTAGGATACTACACTAAGACAATACATAAGCACAGAGAGAGACATCAAGTCACATTCTTACAACTTTTCATGTTACCACCTTGCCTCTATCAAAACCCACTGGGTACTGTTATCATTGGTACAATGGAGGGTGCCATAGGAGAGATGTGTGGAAATGGAATTTTGTGTAATCACCATTACATCATCATGTACCAGACTGCCAATGTACCACCTGACACTAGGTGAAGTCATGTACACTCGTACATAGCATTGACATGTGAGACAGTTGAGTCCACTGTGTATACTACAGCTCAGCATGTTAATACTAATGTGATGTTTTATACATGTATTATAGCTAGGGCTGTGCTAGGGTCAATTTATATTAAATTGTTGTGTTGTCCCTACAAACACACACCAGTGTCACACACGTCACACTACAGGGAGTGGAAAGAGCGTGCCGTGTTATGGAGACTACCAACTGTGGCACTACCACTGCAGGTTGGATGAGGGTGGCCTATACTGACATGTTGAACAATGCCTGACTTCAGGGAGTGAGGTACACACACTGTGATCAACGCCATTCACACCAAACAGTAGTGTTGAGCGATGTGGTGCAATTGCAATACAAAATAATGACCAAGGTCAGGAGCCTGACTACCAAATGTGACCATCATTTGATACCTCTAAGTGAAAGTGTCCAGTCAGCAGCCTATTGTATGAGTGTGATGTTAACATTACTCCTACAAAAGGTGTACCTTGCTCTACTGTCCACACAGCCCAAACACCAGTTGGCTTTAAATTACGCACCAATACAATATGAAATGACTGTGTTGAGAGGCGGGGTCAACAAGTGTACACACCATCTATCACCACTATCTAAATAAGTATGACACAGTGTCAACTTGTTGCTACTTCCTGCAAAGAACTATACCAGTGCAATCCAGCTACCCCTTCAGGATACTACAACATTAGGACTCCACAGGGAGTGGAAAGAGTCTACTGTGAAATGAACACATTAAATTGTGGCAACATCACTGGAGGTTGGACAAGGGTAGCTTTCATTAACATGACGGACCCTGGAAATAGTTGTCCACCAGAACTTACACCTGAAACTCAATCATCAATACGAATGTGCAGGACGTCAAGATCATTAGTAGGCTTATGCACCTCGGTCAACTACCCTGTACATGGCATTGCCTACAATAACATTTGTGGCAGAGCTCTAGGATACCATTTTGGTTATGTTACAGCATTTCGTCCATATGCGTATGAAGGTAGAAATACAGTAGCAGGTCGCTATGCTGATGGACTGTTGGTTACACGTGGCATAGCTCGGCACCATGTCTGGACATTTGCAGTAGGAGGATCAAAAGACTTCAACTACCTCGAATACAACTGTCCCTGTGCCCTATACCCTGGTCCGTCTGCACCTTCATTTGTGGGAGAAAACTACTTCTGTGAGTCGGGTAATGTTGGGACAGGTGAGCATGGCCCTTGGTACCTCGATGACCCTCTGTGGGACTCACAGGGGTGTCCAGCTAGTAGCACATGCTGCAATCGTGGTGGGCCGTGGTTCAGTACCTCAGCAGACCAGGAAGTGAATGATGACATAGAAGTGAGGATTTGCTTTTATAATGATTCGACCGGTGATGACCTTGGAGTGGAACAACTTGAGATATACATTAACTGATTTACACAACTTACTGAGCTTCAAGCTAATTTAGCTATAGGCCCAAAATATATGTTTGTTGTTAGAAGTAGTGAGTTGTACGTAAGCCTGCATAGCTGGTGTGTCATGGAGTGTGTAATGAAGTTGTAGAGGCACAATTCTACGTTTGTCAATTCCAGAGAAGTAATTGTGAGCCTCAGACGTAGCAGAAGGGCGATAGACAACTGTGACCAGACTGAGAAACTGCAGTGAGGTGTTGGTTACATAGCAAAGAGTTGGCGTGAAGTAATGATTGTGGGCGATGTGTAATCAGTTAAAGTTACAATGCATGGGCTTGAGAGCGCCTAAAGTGGATGACAGTATTTGCCAAACAAATTACGTGTAGTGATTTACAGTATGTGACAATATAATGTTAACGTTTCGTTTTAACAAAAACGCAGAAAAAACAGCATGTTCTGTCTCGCGGAACGGAAAAGAACAATGAATAAAATGATACGGAACGGTAGCAATATCATTGTGCAACTTCTCCAGAATGATTCGGGAGGTGAATAAAACGACTGAGAGACGATGTCGTGGCAAAAACGATAGCGAGACAGTTCATACGTTGGCCCATACGTTCATAGTGCGGAATCCGCTGCCTCTTATAACTGCTGTACACCTCAGTCACTTGTCTAATACTACAAATTCACGCTAAACCGTTTCGACTGCTCCTATATAAATCTCTCCGTATGCCCCCAAATTGTTTTGTTCCTAACCGTTTCAACACATGTATTCATTTTGCGTACGTTAGAATTGTTTTCTTCTCCAAAAGAAAACGGAAGGGGACGGAACAGAACGGAATAGAGAACAGTGTAATAAACGAAACAGAACGGAACGAAACGAAACGTTAACATTATATTGTCACATACTGTATGTACACTCCAGTCAGGGGTGCATTTAGGGGGGGCACAGGGGTGCATTTGCCCCCCCCGCCCCTTCCTTAAAAACCTTATCCAGCCTTATGCCATTTTTAAGAGAAATGAACTTCATGCATGCAATATTATAGTAACTTCTAATATAATAGTAACTTTAGTAGCATCCAGCTAGGCTTGCCCCCCCCCTCCAGACAGCAGCGTCATGTTTGCACTTTAACAGGTGCATCAACATTAGCATTATACCATGCGAAAGATATACAACCAATTGAGGATATGCAACGGTGATGCAATACCGGAAGGTCAAAGGTGAACGGGTGCACTGTTGTCCATAGAAAAATCACATTTGCGTCCACTTATTTCACCTGTGCTGCTGTGTTGCACTGTCAAAGCAGGTTTAGAGCTGCTCAAACAGTAAGAGGCCATGCCCAGATGTACAAGGCAAGAGGTACGTAGTTAGTTGCGAAGAGGTGAATACGCCGTGCTCTTCAGAATCGGAGGGGTATACTCAGGTTTCACATTGTCAGAAAGCAACTCAAGAGTGTTAGCAAGGCATAGCATTGTGTGGAGGCCTTCGGGTCCAAGACCTTCACCTGTAGCTTGAATGGCAACGGATAATCAGGGGCAGTATCGAGCGAGACGATTACGTCTGTGTACTGCTTTCTGTGAACGACGGCAACCTCGAACTGACAAACGTGGCTATTGGATAGGATAACCTCGTGGCCAAATATGAGGTCATCAATTACCAATGGTCCAAGCTTCCGGTGGACTTCCATAACAAAAAAAAAAGAGGGAGTTAGTCCCCAGACTGTCTCTTGGGAGGGCGGAGTCTGCACATGACCAAAATGGCGGTCTGGCTACATGAGACTAGCTATGTATAAAGTGTCACTATGGGCGAAAACACGCAAACGAGTCATGTTTCCGGTAAAGTCGGATCACTGCATCGTACTGTACTGAATAAAAGTAATAACCCGGCGAATCGCAGACAACATGCGAGTGAGAAAAGTACTCGTGCGAGTAAAGAAATTACTCGTACGAGTGTGGAATGTACTCGCAATTTAGCACCCTATTACATGCCTCTGAACGTGAGAAACTGCCTTCATCAGAACGTGCGAAAGAGTGTTTTGCAGAGAAGAACAATCTGAGATGCCTCGCAAAGCGAACGAAATTGCCGTAAAGTGGCTGGAATTGAGAGACGCTGGCAAGACGAACCGGGTGAACGTCAAGCACATCGTCGGGCAGCTCTCGGAGATCGTGGTGGGGACAGAAGTCGTGGTGAGGTTTAATTCAAAGCGATACCGCGCCACGGTGGACGATCTGCTCGACTGGGCTCCTCCTCCGAAGAAGACGAAGCCATCAAAAAAGCCGACGCTGGAGAAGGAAATCGAAAAGTCAACGAAGGAGAAGGCAGCGAAGGAGACGGAGATAGATAAGCCTGCGAAGAAGAAGGAGACGGAGAAGGATAAGCCAGCGAAGAAGAAGGATACGGAAAAGGAGAAGCCAGCGAAGAAGAAGGAGAAGCCAACGAAGGAGAAGGAATCAGCAAAGGTATACTCACTCTTTTAAATATACGTACGTATGAGCATAATAGGACGAATCTTCGACTTCGGTCACCCCATTTCTTCTTACCTTTCCTCTTACAAGAAGCCAGTATGGCTAGGATGCGGCTTTCCTGCTTTAGATGCAAGTGACAGTGCCCTTTCAGATGAGGACAGCGATCAAGAGAATGTACCATTGCAGGACATAACCAATCAGCCTACCATCCCTCCCCCACGTCAGCCTGCCATCCCTCCCTCACATCAGCCTACCATCCCTCCCCCACGTCAGCCTGCCATCCCTCCCTCACATCAGCCTACCATCCCTCCCTCACATCAGCCTACCATCCCTCCCCCACGTCAGCCTGCCATCCCTCCCTCACATCAGCCTACCATCCCTCCCTCACATCAGCCTACCATCCCTCCCCCACGTCAGCCTGCCATCACTCCCCCGCATCAGCCTACCATCCCTCCCCCACGTCAGCCTGCCATCACTCCCCCGCATCAGCCTACCATCCCTCCCCCGCGTCAGCCTGCCATCACTCCCCCGCATCAGCCTGCCATCCCCCCCCCTCCGCCACATCAGCCCACCATCCCTCCCCCTATCGCACATCAGCCCACCATCCATCCCACATCAGCCCACCATCACCTGCCTTACCCTTACAATTCTATGCCACCGTTCTCTCCATATTCATCCTATTCACTGCCTCCCCACTCTTACCCTTTACACCCTGGCCTACCATACTCACCCCACATGTGCCCACAACTAAGTGGGCACTGTTCATGTTCCCTTCACTCACACCATCAGAGCTGTACCCCACACCGTCAGTGCCACACCCTACACCATCATGGCTGTACCTCACACCAACAGAGCAGTATGCCCACGACTCATCAACAATGTGAAGATGCAGAGCCAGAAGATGATTGGGTTGACTTTGAGGAGGTGTTTGAAGATTATGAGCGTGGACCTCCACTAAAGATCAGAAAGGAGGTAGCTGAGGAGTGCTACAAGAAGGCAAGCTCAAGGCAAAATTTTGCAGTCCAGCTAGTCAAGCAAGCTTACTCCAAAGCAGAGAGATCAACATCAAACTGTAGTGGGGATCATCGGTACAGCAAGAAGAAGCTTTCACCGACCAGGATGAGGGCAGTGAAAGATGCCCTCTATTCTATTTTCCCGGTTCGGCCGATGGAAAAGGAAGAAACAGTGTGGAAGGCATACAAAATAGCAATAGACAGTAGCTGTCGTCAGCTCAACAGGTCAAAGAAGACACATGTACATATTATGTAACAGAGTACTCTACGTATTACTCTTGTATATTATATTACAGGTATACTTGTACATTTTCCTTATTACATATTAACATTGCACATGTTTATGATATTATCATGATACTTCAGAAAATGGCATGTAGAAAACTCGCATCAATATTATAATGTCTATTACAGTACAAGTTGCAAAACGTGTTAATATATTGAGGTGATAATATACGATAGCAGTAAAAAGTAAAGCGTTGAACTTCATGCACTTCTTGGAAAGTTCTTTTCCATGTGCCTCATGTCATTCTCCCGTGATTCCTCCTTCTGCTTCTAGAATCTTTGGCAGTACAACATGTGTGTGGTCGATGTACTTTTTGCACTTTGCCACAGTCATTCTTTGTCCCCAGAAAAGGCAAATGCCATCTACCAGCTCCTTCTTTGTTAGTGGCTTCACCTGCCTGGCAATGAAATACTTCAGCTCTCTCCATACACGCTCTATTGGGTTAAAATCAGCGCTACTGGCTGGGGTGGGCCACCAATTTATTCCCCTCTCCTTGTAGAAGTTCTTAGCCAAACGACTTGTGTGTTTCGGGTCATTGTCCTGCATGAACCGATACTGTCGACCCTGAAGTGAATCCTCTAAGAAAGGGAGAAGGAAATCTTCTAAAATCTTCACATACAAGTGAGCATCCATTATCTGATCAAAAATGCAGATTTTGGTAGCTCCCATCTTTGAAATGCCTGCCCAAACATGTACTTTGACAGTGTGCTTGGCAGCGGGCTTCAAAATCCTTTCCTTTCCAACTTTCACTCTCATTATGTGGCTGTGTCTTCTTAATTGCACTGAAGACTCATCAGTCCAGATTACATTGTCAAATTCATCCTTTGTGTCAAGGCACATCTTGGCAAATGCCACTCTCTTCACCTTGTTCTGGTCTGATATCATTGGGCCATACCTAGTTCGAACCACTGACCACTGCAACGCTATCCTTAGGTACCTGCGTATGGTAGCAGAAGTGAGTTTCACATCAAACCTTCGAGTCACCAAGCGCTGTAGTTCCACCGAAGTGAGTTCATCATCCTCTTCAAGTTGTTGCTCCAAGAAAACGGCCATATCCAGGGTAATCTTGGAAGGGCGTCCGCTACGATGATCATCCTCCAGACCGCGACGTTCCTCCCAACGATAGATCCACTTTCGTACAGTTGCGCGAGTAGTTTCACCTCCTTCCGCGCGCAAGATCGTCATAATAGACGAGATGTTCTCTCCTTCCTTCCACAATCGAACGATTCTCTCTCTCAGGTACGGCGACAAGCGGGTAGGCATTACTTCACTGCTCAGCTCAACCGTTGGATCTTTCCGAGGTGCCAAAGAAATGTCACGAATTAACACGACCGCTCTTTGAAATGTTTCGTCCTGTGCTAACTCCGATTGCATCAACAGTTTAGAGACGAAGCGATTCTGCTTTGATCGTCTGTGTAACGTTCAAAACGCCTTACGAGTCGCGATGTTACATAGCTAATTCCGGCGAGATTTACACCTGCCATTTTTTTTACTCGTACGAGTACGTAAATTACTCGCACGAGTACACATTTACACGCATCACATCTGCGTGTTGTCTGGCAAGTTACTTTTAATCACTACTGTATGTACCTGTGGTAGAGTCCCAACACCCTAGCCAAGTTTGAAACCCCTAGGCCTTTCCTACATTTGACCACAAACTTGGAAGAATAGTTACACCATCACTAATGTAAGGGTCGTTTTCTCGTAATTGCACTGAGTGCATTTTCGTACTTTAAGCGAGCATATCTCAGGAACGGGAGCAGCTGTTGAAGCGCAAGAAAGTGCAACAGAGAGCCCATCAACTGTGCTGTGCTGTGACTCAGTAAAACCAACTCAAAATCGACTTTTAGCGCGAAGTGGTCCCTTTTCTCAGATCCGCTCACATATCCTACAAAAATTCAAAAAGCCCAACCCAAACTGATCTAACAAACAAAAGCCGTGGGGCCAGCACACACAGGTAATGGACAGCAATAGCAGTGTTGACACATTCTAGTGTTCAATCTACGTATAACAGTAAGCTCAAATCAGTACTGACAGAGATGAGGACACTAAAGAAACACTACCTGAGTCAACAGCACCACTCCAGCCTCTAGTACCATATCACAATAAATAGACTTGCGAATGAAACGTGAACCGCACTGGGTGAACACACAGGTCATTTATACAGAGGCACAGACTAGGATATTACACCAAGACAATACATAAGCACAGAGAGAGACATCAAGTCACATTCTTACAATTCCCCATGTCATCACCTTGTTTCCATCAAAACCCAGTGGGCACTGTTATCATTGGTACAATGGAGGGTGTCATAGGAGAGATGTGTGAAATGGAATTTTGTGTAATCACCATTACATCATCATGTACCAGACTGCCAATGTACCACCTGACACCACATGAAGTCATGTACACTCGTACACAGCATTGACATGAGAGACAGTTGAGTCCATTGAGTATGTGACAGCTCAGCAGGTTAATACCAATGTGCTGTTATTTATTATAGCTAGGGCTGCGTTAGGCCTGATTTATATTAAATTGTTGTGTTGTCCCATTAGTTCATCACACACCTCAACACTGCCTCACCACGGATAGATAAACAAAGTTGCTCCTACAAGCACACACCGGTATCAACCTGACTGAGGCTCAGTACAAACAGATGAATGAGGAGCTGTCTAGAGATTCTAAACAGCTTGTGAAGGAATAACACACAGTTTACCTACAAAGTACAGTACTAGTGCACTGCACACACACTCACCCATGACACACTACAGGGAGTGGAAAGAGTGTGTCGTGTTATGGAGACTACCAACTGTGGCACTACCACTGGAGGTTGGATGAGGCCATGAGGGTGGCCTATATTGACATGTTGAACTATGCCTGATTTCAGGGAGTAAGGTGCATACACTGTGATCAACTCCACAGATGTGTGTGCACATTCACACCCAACAGTAGTGCTGAGTGATGTGGTGTAATACAGTACGGAATGACCAAGGTCAGGAACCCGGACTACCTAACGTGACTACTACTGTACCTCTCGGTGAAAGTGTCCAGTCAGCAGCCTATTGTATGAGTGTGATGTTAACATTACTCCTACAAAAGGTGTACCTTGCTCTACTGTCCACACAGCCCAAACACCAGTTGGCTTTAAATTACACACCAATACAATATGAAATGACTGTGCTGAGAGGTGGGGTCACCAAGCGTGCACTGCCACTGAATACCTCTAGAGGTAAGGTGTCCAGGCAATATCCCATTGTCTAAGTATACATGTTGTGTTCACACCATTCTCACAATACCAACACAACCCACACACTGCTCACTAAGTACCAGGTGCAGTGAAGTGAGTGCACAAACTCTAGTGGATCGTGATCAGATTAGCACAGAGGTAGACAACTGTGGAGTTTCAGTAGTTTAGTGTGAGCTGACAATTGAACTGTACAGCAATTCCCCAAGTGGCTTTATCCTGGACAAGTTTTGTTATAGGGAATCCACTGACAGCAGAGGGAGGTGCTACCACAGATGCTTCCCTTCACAGTCAAGTTGCTTAAAACACTTGCCTACTTCACTGCCGTGTACCTCACAACAGAAGCAGCCAACAAGTGCTCTGCCAGAGTGCCCTGCATCCCTGGACTGCCAGGAAGAAATGGCAACAACGGACGAGATGGAAGTGACGGCGCTACAGGATCTCCAGGAGTTAATGGGCGTGACGGTGTGAATGGGGTTGATGGCCAGCCAGGGCCACCAGGTGCACGAGGCCCCCCTGGACTCCCCGGTGCACTGAATGATACTGAGCAACAGCAGTTGAAGGATGACATTCTCAGCGTGCTCCGAGATGAAATAAGTGTGCTGATACAGTGTCAACTTGTCGCTACTTCCTGCAAAGAACTATACCAGTGCAATCCAGCTACCCCTTCAGGATACTACAACATTAGTACATCACAGGGAGTGGAAAGAGTGTACTGTGAAATGGACACAACTAACTGTGGCAACATCACTGGAGGTTGGACGAGGGTAGCTTTCATTGACATGACAGACCCTGGAAACAGTTGTCCACCTGAACTTACACCTGAAACTCAATCATCAATACGAATGTGCAGGACGTCAAGATCAGGAAGTGGGTGCACCGCCTTCATCAACTACCCTGTGCATGGCACTGCCTACAAGAACATTTGTGGCAGAGCTCTGGGATACCAATATGGCACTGGCGAAGCATTTAGGGATTATGCGGGTAGAGGTCACAATACAGCAGCAAGTCACTATGCGGATGGACTGTTGGTAACACGTGGCACAGCTCGGCACCATGTCTGGACATTTGCAGCAGGACTATCCAAAGACTACAACTACCCATGCTGCAACTGTCCCTGTGCCCTATACCCTGGTCCTGCTGCACCTTCATTTGTGGGAGAGAACTACTTCTGTGAGTCAGGGGACATTGGGACATGGCAGTACAGCCAGTGGTACCTTGATGACCCTCTGTGGGACTCACAGGGGTGTCCAGCTGGTAGCACATGCTGCAATCGTGGTGGACCGTGGTTCAGTACCTCAGCAGACCAGGAAGTGAATGATGACATAGAAGTGAGGATTTGCTTATATAATGATTCGACCGCTGATGACCTTGGACTGGAACAACTTGAGATATACATTAACTAATTTACAGACTTACTGAGATTCTAATTATAGGCCCAAACATATGATTACTGTTAAAAGTATTGAACAGCAGTAGATTGCAGTTGTACTTGCTTAACCTATAGCTATGTAGGCCTGTATAGCTTGAGTGTCATGGAGTGTGTAAGTAGTGATTGATACTCCTCCAAACCAGTGAAATGTGATGGCAAAGAAAGCAGTGGCATGTTTACAGTTCGAACAAGCACATCATGTTAACTAACTGCACCTGGTCCAATGGTAAGAATCGACACATGAAAGGTTGTCTGAGAAAATATATACCACAATTTGCTACAACAGTGTTATGACCAATATATTTAGCAGCTGTGCCACACACACACACACACGCACACCCACACACCCACACCCACCCACCCACCCACCCACACACACACACACACACATACACACACACACACACACACACACACACCTCTGCTACCCATTGGACTAGCACTCCATGGTGTATTGGGCACACACATGTATGGTGAATATTGTGTTTACACTGTATACTGATCTTTGGATAAAACTGCTGGAAGAATGGCTACAAACCGAGCATAGCAGAGGAGACGCATAAAAATACACACTGTGTATGCACCAACCAACTGAATCACTGCTTTGCTTCGGTCATTTTAGAGTGAGGAAAAAGATATCACTACCTGTGTCTAACTTGGTGTGCATTTTGATCAAGTCATTTTGCGAAAGAAAAAGATAGACAACTTGACTGCTAAAGAGGTACACTGCTTCAACCTCTTTTGGGCTGATGCAGGTACTCAAGCTGTCCTGGAAACCTCACCACCAGTGTAGGAGATCTGCCAACCCACATTGGAAAGAAGGACAACTTCATGCCACACTTTAGCTTCTGCTTATCACTTTAATGATATTCACATTCATATGAATATTATTGAACTGGATTAAGCCCCAACCACTAGTTCGAGTGCAAATTAACTATTCCACCCAAGCACAGCCACTGTGCACTGCACACCTTTACTGAGGGGATAATTCAGAAGTATTGCCAGAGGATAGCACAGCAATAATAAACCAGCTATGTAGGTTATCTGTCCAAATGGCAACGGAAATGCCAAGAGTAGAACCAGTCCAGTTTGGGCTAGCTCCTAAGGTGCTTCAATTTGCTGCGCCTACAATTTCAAACACTATGCACAGGAAGAAAGTAGTTTCGCTGATGTTACCAGAAAATGGCTCACAGAAGGTTGTGTAGCAACACCTGCATACATGTAAGGCTGTCTGACTCTCATCACATTCCAAAATAGTAGTGCTCTGCTACTGCATGCTGAGCCATTCTACCCTGGCCCTGCAATGAGTGCAAATGAATGGTGTCCCTCAGTGAGGAAGATTCCAGAACAAGTGCTCTTGTCAAAAGCCATGCCCAATGTCCTCTATAAGGCTCCCCGCCTTAGGCAAGACGTAGCAACTCAATCAAGCTGAAGCAAGTACAAGCTAACGTGTTTGTGGGAAATCTTTGTGCATGCGCAAACAGTGGTTCACTGTCCTCCTATCCGCCCCTGCATTAATTAATCAGATGGCCTGGGAATGAGGCTACTATGCAGTACACACATTACACTACAAGCAGCCGAGCTGCAAATAGCAAAGTGCATTCGTACAAGCAAAGTGTAAGTGAATGTACCCTCTGTCAGCACAGATACACATGCCAATTGCGGTGGAGCACATTGTGTGAAGCATTGATGGTGTGCCATGACCACCAAGGGAATGCTGGAAGAGGGGCTCTGTGCCATGCAGCTTGACACCACATCCAAGACTTGATACCAAATGCTAGCATGCTCAATATCCTACAACTTACCAACACTTCACAGGATACCCCACACGCATACGCATACATGTGACACAATATGGGCATTTTTCATATACAGGATTCAGGTAATTAGCCAACACGGCAACATGCAATACAGATACAACACATGACAATGTATAGCACATCCTATTACAATTTGACCATGCACAGGCGTACACGTATGTACGTATTGTTATACAATATTCATACATACAAGCGAGTTTTGATTTCTTATGAGCGTTATATGGCATCACAACGAAAGTACAAAGAAATGTGTACAACCAAACAAAGTGATACATGTACAGATGATTAAACAAAGAGCAACATTCCTACCACTTCTCATCTGATACACAATCTCTGTGCGTGACAGCCAACTAAACTAGGAATAAATGTCAGAGAACTGAACTGGGTAACACCTTGGCATGCTTGACAACAGTTCCTAACGATTTATACCTTCAGTGTTCAGCGTACACTCATAGGGTAGGACGATTATCGAATAGGTCGCACACACAGCATGATGGGCACACTGGAAGACACAAACGGACATAAAACAGGTACAGGTGTATGTACACCCGTGGACAGTCAACTCTTAGAATAATGTTACCACATGCATGTACATGCGACGTGTTTTGAGTGTTTCTTCAAGTAGGACATACACAATATGCCAGCCCACCAATATTTAATACACATACAGTATGCAACAAGACACGGTATGTGACAATATAAATTCAATGTGTATTTTATGAATGGTAGCAGTATGGAACAACCTTTTCCGTTGTACAGAACACAATCTCGTATATTAAACAAAACGGACTAACGATCCAGAACAGTTCTGCGTGCTAATAAAATGCTTGAAGATGGTTCAACCGTGAATTAAACGAATACATATGACTGGGCAGCGACGAGAGACTCAATCGTTAATGGTTTGCTCTGTACTAGATTACTTACAGAATCCTTATATTCAGTAATGTGCTAAGTATTGCAAATGTAGCATAACGAATGTATACATATTACCGGCTATACTACTAGTCAGCTCAGCTCCATTCTGTAGGGCTGGTGACAACTGCTGAGTGTGCTCTCATGCTAGCTCAAGGAAGGTGTGAGGTGTGAGTACAACAGAGAGTCCTGCAGCACTACACTTTAGCATGGGAGTACACCAACTTCATTATGGACCATAGAAATAGCAAGGGAGCCCTAGCAAGTGACTGGATAAACTTAACAATTTAACTTCATTAGCGAGTCCCATACAAATGCATTCACTTCCCTTAAGACCAATAATGAGTGTCCACAGATCACTGACCCTGCACACTGGGGATTACATACAACACCACACAAGGTGAGTGTGCACATGTGCCACTAACACAATTGAGCACACACAGCATATCTCACGCATGAACATGTAGTATAAGAAGAACAAATGCTGAGGAAAGAAACTTCCTGTAGATACATCGAGTTGTGCTCTTGATGCCATGTTTGATATACTGTAGTGCAGGTTGTACCAATGACTTGATCAGATTCATGATATCAGCCATTAGACCAAACCATTCAGGTGAAAGGCATTAGGAATGTGGTTCACTGTGGATGACCATTAACAAGGTGCTGCTGCTTTAAGCACTCCTCGTGTACAACATGTGTTAGGCTACTGATGTAACTGTCATACAGTGCATGCTAACAAATGAAACAACAACACGTCTACTCACACGTGCCCATTAGAGCAGCTTTGCCATAATTATGCGTGGACACTGTCAGTAGAGCAGTTGAACAAGGTGAGTCTGGCCTGACCCCATATGTACACTATATACACAGCAACAATTGGATACAGAATGAGTGAATTGGAAAGAAAGTACAGAATGAGTGAAAGAGGCATGAATCCTACAGAACTGGACATACCCAGATGACACGGCTGCACAGCCCACCTCACACTGCCACTACATCTGATTAGTGTACCTTGCTCCACCAGCATGTAGTGCCAAAACAACTTGCACTTGTACACAAATACCTATTAGGACTCCTACCATTACCATATAAGGGTGTGTTAGTGTAAGGTATGCATGTATGCCCCCCAATAGATATGCCCCAAAGTGCACTACACAGGAACCAGAAGATTGTGCAAGTACACAGTAGTCCAGTGCAGCTACAATGAAGTCCTTCCTAGCCCTAGTTCTGGTTGTGGCCTTCCTCATTACACTCTCCTCCCTCGTCACTGCTCAGCAACAGGAGGGGGAGGTGGATGTCAGTGGCTGCCTCGCTCCAACCAGTGGAAAAGCTACCTTCACTGTGGTAGGTCAGCAAGGCATGAAAGGGTCTCGTGGACCAGTGGGGCCTCAGGGGCCAAAAGGAGAGAGAGGTTGGAAAGGTCAGAAGGGGCAGAAAGGTGTGAAGGGAGAAGAAGGAACTGGTTTACAAGGACATAGAGGTGTTCCAGGTCCCATTGGCCCTCGAGGCTACCCTGGTCCTGACGGTGCGCATGGTCCATCTGGCCCTCCAGGTCCACCAGGACATAGAGGACAACAAGGTCCACCAGGAGTATCTATAGTCAACCTGACTGAGGCTCAGTACAAACAGATAAAGGAAGAACTGCTGAAAGATGTTCCCAAACGTTGTGAACTACCACCTACCTCCTGTAAAGTACTACACCAGTGCAATCCTACGGCACCTTCTGGCCATTACAATATTTGGACCACACAAGGAATAGAGACGGTTCTTTGTGACATGGGTAACACAGCAAATTATACCACATCCACCCCTCTACCCACACCAACCCCTGACACACAGTGTGAACTTAGTGCAGCTTCCTGTAAAGAACTATACCAGTGCAATCCAGCTACCACTTCAGGATACTACAACATTACAACACCACAGGGAGTGGAAAGAGTGTACTGTGAAATGAACACCATGAACTGTGGCAACATCACTGGAGGTTGGACAAGGGTAGCTTTCATTGACATGACAGACCCTGGAAACAGTTGTCCACCAGAACTTACACCTGAAACTCAATCATCAATACGAATGTGCAGGACGTCAAGATTAGCAGAAGGCATATGCACCTCGGTCAACTACACTGTACATGGCATTGCCTACAAGAACATTCGTGGTAGAGCTCTAGGATACCACTTTGGTTTTGTTTCAGCATTTGTTGCATCGTCTGAAATGTCAAATGCAGCAAGTCCCTATGCTGATGGCATGTTGGTTACACGTGGCACAGCTCGGCACCATATCTGGACGTTTGCAGTAGGAGCGTCAAAAGACTTCAACTACCGCACCATCAACTGTCCCTGTGCCCTATACCCTGGTCGGTCTGCACCTTCATTTGTGGGAGAGAACTACTTCTGCGAGTCAGGTGATGTTGGGGTAGGTAAGCACAGCCGGTGGTATCTTGACGACCCTCTGTGGGACTCCCAGGGGTGTCCAGCTGGTAGCACATGCTGCAATCGTGGTGGACCGTGGTTCAGTACCTCAGTAGACCAAGAAGTGAATGATGACATAGAAGTGAGGATATGCTTTTATAATAGATCACCCGATGATGACCTTGGACTGGAACAACTCGAGATATACATTAACTAATTTACAGAACTTGCTGAGTTTCTAATTAATCTAGTTAAAGGCCCAAACATATGCTAGCTGTTAGAAGTAGTGAACAGCAGTAGATTGCAGTTGTACTTGCTCAACCTATAGCTATGTAGGCCTGTATAGCTTGAGTGTCATGGAGTGTGTAAGTAGTGATTGATACTCCTCCAAACGAGTGACATGTGATGGCAAAGAAAACAGTGTCATGGTTACAGTTTGAACAAGCACATCATGTTAACTAACTGCACTTGTTTGTGTCACTACTGTAGCCTACCACAGTGAGCGTTAGGTTTTGTTATTTCTGTGGCCCTTCTATTGCCTTTCACTGAATGATTTCGACTGGTGTCTCTGTCCACTACAGGGAGCTGAGAAAATTTGTTGGGCTGCACGAAGATTAAGAGCTGGTGTTCCTGAAAGCTTTCCTGTGTGTGTTGAATGTGAACAAATGAGGCACCTCACTTTCTTTGCATTTGATTAAATCGCCATAGGAAGCTTACTGCAGTGGATGTTCTAGAAGTTCTAGAACAGCAACCATTTTAAATTAATATAAATAATGTGGTACTCACGCCAGTATCTCTGGGTCAATGTTAACAAGAGCGTCGTTCATCCAACTGTCGTGCCACCTCATCCAGTCAGCTGCAGTGTTCCAGAGATTCTTGTAGGGCTCAAAGTCTCGGGTCAACTTACCCACCTTGTCATACTGCAACACACAAGATAGGGAAGTGGTTAGCAAAATACACCAATACACAGACAATGGTAGAACTATGGTGGCTAACTAGGCATGGCGAAATGTGATGGAAGGTCATGTTACCCCTCATCTGTGCAGCCACACCCCTCACCTGTTTGCCCACACCCCTCACCAGTTTGACCACACCCCTCACCTGCTTGACCACACCCTTCACCATTCGACCACACCCCTCACCTGTTCAACCAAACCCCTCATCTGTTTGACCACACCCCTCAACTGTGTGTGACCACACCCTTCACCTGTTTGACCACACCCCTCACCTGTGCGACCACACCCCTCACCTGTTTGATCACACCCCTCACCTGTGCGACCACACCCCTCACCTGTGCGACCACACCCCTCACCTGTTTGATCACACCCCTCACCTGTGCGACCACACCCCTCACCTGTGCGACCACACCCCTCACCTGTTTGATCACACCCCTCACCTGTGTGACCACACCCTTCACCTGTTTGACCACACCCCTCACCTGTGCGACCACACCCCTCACCTGTTTGATCACACCCCTCACCTGTGCGACCACACCCCTCACCTGTGCGACCACACCCCTCACCTGTTTGATCACACCCCTCACCTGTGCGACCACACCCCTCACCTGTGCGACCACACCCCTCACCTGTTTGATCACACCCCTCACCTGTGTGACCACACCCCTCACCTGTGCGACCACACCCCTCACCTGTTTGATCACACCCCTCACCTGTGCAGCCACACCCCTCACCTGTTTGCCCACACCCCTCACCTGCTTGACCACACCCTTCACCATTCGACCACACCCCTCACCTGTTCAACCAAACCCCTCATCTGTTTGACCACACCCCTCAACTGTGTGTGACCACACCCTTCACCTGTTTGACCACACCCCTCACCTGTGCGACCACACCCCTCACCTGTTTGATCACACCCCTCACCTGTGCAACCACACCCCTCACCTGTGCGACCACACCCCTCACCTGTTTGATCACACCCCTCACCTGTGCGACCACACCCCTCACCTGTGCGACCACACCCCTCACCTGTTTGATCACACCCCTCACCTGTGTGACCACACCCCTCACCTGTGTGACCACACCCCTCACCTGTGTAACTGGCATCCCGAACAGCCTCTCCCGCTGGTTGTAAGTCTGTGAGAGAGACTGACACTCCTTTAAGTTGCGAGTCACTCGATGCACCTCATTGCGGATCTCCTGTGCCTTGCTCAGGTCCGTGTGGGCACTGAAACCAGCCACCACCATCTAGGTGAGGAGAGGAGGGGAGGGGAGGCAGTGGGGAAAGGTGGAACAGGTGAATGTGAAATGAGCTGCAAAGTGTATGAAAACTAAGAACTCCACCAAAACAGGTTCATTCTGACCACATCACACACATTCAATGTCCATGTAGTCCAAATTTGGGTACATTTCCAATACACACATGGAGGTGGATAGTACGAAGACAGAGATGCTGAAATGTCCAAAGCCATCATAAAACTGGACCACCCCTCACTCACACCCCTCATACCCACCCCTCACTCACACCCCCGTACCCACCCCTCACTCACCCCCATACCCACCCCTCACTCACACCCCTCATACCCACCCCTCACTCACACCCCTCATACCCCCTCTCACTCACCCCCACACCCACCCCTCACTCGCACCCCTCATACCCACCCCTCACTCACCCCCACACCCACCCCTCACTCGCACCCCCCCATACCCACCCCTCACTCACCCCCCCCCCCATACCCACCGTCACTCTCACCTGCAGAGTGTCCATTCTGTCCTCAAAGGTGGCCTGGTCTGCAAGCATGTTCTTCTGGAACCTCTCCTCATCCTGGTTGAGCTGCTCACCACAGTACTCCACCTGCTCACTGATCTTGTGAGGCCAGCCCAACGTGGACCATCTGCGTGGGGGGGAGGATGAATGTAGAACAGTAGCTACATATGTACGTAGTTAGCAGTGTGTGACAAAAAGAGAGACGGCCAATATCCTACAACTTACTGCAGACAGTCTATATCCCTCCAATTACACCAAAATTGTCAACCTAACTGTACAAGGTAGCAGTAGTGACACACACACACACACACACACACACACACACACACACACACACACACACACACACACACACACACACACACACACACACACACACACACACACACCGGGCCTCAAAGTCCTCATCGGACAGTGGGTGGCAGTACTCCTCAATCATGTCATAGTCAGACATGGCCTTGCTGATCCTGTCCTGAGTGCCACCCACAAACTCAGGGATGGTCTTCATGTACTCACGCTGCTCGGTGAGGTCCTGGGGGAGGGGCAGGGGAGGGGCAGTGGGGGTCAGGACTGACGACAGACAGAGGTGTGGTCCAATCAGGTTATTTGGTGAACTATTAAAAAACTGTGTGCTTTATGACTAAAGTTATGTTTACACAACATTCGCCTCAGAGCATGATGAGACTATATGCCAGTGTATACGAGTTCATATTCTAGTGTGCAAATGTGTGTGTAGTGTGTGTGTGTGTGTGTGTGTGTGTGTGTGTGTGTGTGTGTGTGTGTGTGTGTGTGTGTGCGTGTGTACGTGTGTGCGCTTTGTGGTGTACATGTACATTCATATGTATTTGTAATGAGTGTGCATTATACAAGTGTGCAAGTACACACCTCGATGGAGTTGGGTCGCTCAAAGAGTTTCCTGGAGATTTCCATGAACTGATCACAGATCTCTGCTGACTCCTCTCTCAGCTTCTTCACCATGAACTCCAGCAGTGCAGTTGCCAGCTCCCGACACTTGCGAGCCAGCTGAGTGCGCAGTCCCTCCACCACCACATGGAAGGGCCCCACCACCACACCAGCAGGCAAGGAGGACTCAACGGCCACCTTCTCACGGAGGTAGCGGTCAATCTCAGCCTTCACTTGGGCAGTTGTCTTCTCCTCAGAGGTGAAGGTCCTGCATGGAACAATGACAGCAGTTGAGTCAATGTGATACAGTGGAAGGGAAAGTGTAACCACACACATGTACAGAAGAGGGCAATCCATGATTCACACAACTCCAATGCAATAAACATGGCTGACACACACACACACACAACAGTACGGGTTCATTCACTAAACCATGTACAAATATCAATGTCTGAGGAGGTATAAGTAGCCATCCGTATCCTTCCCATCCCATCCCCTCCCCTCTCCTCCCACTCACTCCATGAAGTCTGCAGCTGATGTGTTGGCCAGCTCTGTATACTTGGTGTACTGTCTGGCGTAGGCAGCCAGTGGGACAAGGGCCTCCCCAATGTAGCCCTGAATGCGCTGCCTCAGCACACACACCTCACCCTCCTGGTCACCCACTGACTCCAGGAGCTCAGGGACACGAGGCCAGAACAGCTTGTCCACAATCATCTGACAAACAAATGAGGTACAGTGGGAGGAGCTACCATCAGATACTGTACTACACACATACTACGTACCTACATACAGTTAGCTGAGGTACATACACCAATAAAGAGTATAGCATTGTCTGCACAGCAAAGACACAACACACATTGCTTCTCTTGATGAACCCCTCCCCTATTCCTCCCATAACAAACTGTCTCTAAACTACTCTCTTCCACACCCTCCGTCCTCACTGTCCCCCTTCACATCCTCACCCTTTCCAGCCGTGGCACTTTCTGGCAGACTTGTATCCCCTTGTCAAACACACTGACCAACATCCTCTCAAACCCCAACAGGTCTGAGCTGTAGTGCACTCCACTCTCATCTATCTGCAGGTCTAGGGCAAACAGGGCACCACGCTTGGGTCTGTAGGGGAGGAGAAAGGGAGGGGGGAGACTAACCCACAGCACACAATCACAGGTGGTTTGTGTGTGTGCGTGTGTGTGTGGTGTGTGTATGTGCGCGTGCTTGTGCGTGTGCGCGCGCGGGCGCACGTGTGTGTGCGTGCTTGTGGGTGTGATGTGCGTGTGCGTGTGTGTGTGTGTGTCCTGCTCCTTACTTGAAGGGGCTGTGTGTCAGGTCACCCTGCCAGACATAGTCCTGCGGCACATTCAAGCAATCCACACACCCGTCCTGCACCATCAGACAGAAGGCCTCCAATGACTTCTGAATCAGTGTACGCAAAGCATCCTGGGAGAAGGAGAGGACAGGTAGACATGACTAGCTGCATGTACATGTACACCAACCCAACAGGTAGACATGACTAGCATGTACATGTACACCAACCCAACAGGTAGACATGACTAGCATGCTTGCATGTACCAAACCAACATACGAAGAAGAGAAGGTGAGGGTGAATGACGACAGGCAGCAACAGCTACTCAATCTCCCACACACAGAGAGAGAGACAAGACCAAAGGACAAACAGGCTAACCCACCTACATACTCCACACGCACGCACACAGTATGAAGAGACCAGAACAGCATGCAAACTACACACTTGGATGCACACAGCATGGTAATAGTATAAATGTGTACATATGTACAAGTCTATCCCTCACTCCAACCACAGAACAGCACCCCCTACACCTCTCCCAAGCCTCCTCTCCCTATCTTCCCCACACACCCCTCCCCCTCTTCTCCACCCACACACCCCTCCCCCCTCCCCACCCCCCACCTGCATAGCATAGCGGACCAGTTCCATCAATCTCCTCAGCTTTGAGTTGAGGTAGACCTCCCAGCTGTCCTCTGATATGTTGAACCATCCTTTGTTGACGTCCATCAAACTGGACTGCACCAGGTGCTTCAGCTGGGGGATCCAGGAGGTCTCCAGATAGGCCTGGACCTGAGGGGAGAAGAGTGATCAATGAATATGATTAACTGCTACCTTATAAATTCCATTAGCCACATATTACAATACAGGATAAATTCCCACAGGAATGTTACATGCTATGAATATAATTTACCACTGAACTATGAATGTCGTTAGTACCAAATGCCACAGGTTGTATTGCGGACACACACACAGACACACTTCACAAGGACAGAAGGCCAACCAGCAATTACCAAGCAGTCTCGCCTCACTTGTCAGTCTTAAAGGATTCGCTCAGGCCAGCCCTACACCTTTTGGTCCTCTGTGTGCTTGTGAGCATGCAGTAACAGCACAGCTCCTCAGAGCTATCATGGACTTAGGGTATATGTATGTATGTACGTATGTACACTACCCAAGGCAAGGCTACAAGTATCTTAAGTTACTGTGTCAAGTTCGTAGTTGGCATATTTAACTAAACGACAATATCCTCAATAAGACAGGAATAGCCACATTGCATATTTGTTCCCACATAATGTGTTCAGAGCAATGTGCACAGAGATGTGCATGAGGAGGCTGTGGAGAAGACAACCCGAACTAAGGGAGACCCCTCAAACATTGTCCACAGCCAAAACAAGTCAAGACCTGGCCTCATGAATCTCATTAAGCCCTCCCCACCAACCTGGTTGCAAGCCTGCAGTTGGGTAGTCTCAAACTCCTCCAGTTTTAGGGGCTTTCCCCCTCCAGTGTGGTAGAGGTTCATCTCCATCACCTTGCTGCACTCGGAGCGCACATGCACCACCACCTCCACTGCCTTCAGGGAGGTGAACAGGGTCAGGAACTGAAATCTATCCCGGACCTTCTGGAATGGGAATGGAGGAACGTCTGCACACATCCCCTGTGGAGGGACCACTTCGGGTGGTCTCTGGGGCACTGATACGTAGGAGAATGTTTCACTGTTGGACTTTACAGTCTTGTCAAAGAGCATTCTGTTCTGTGTCCTCTTGAACTCCAACTGAACCTCCTTCTTCAGCTTCCCACACACGGCAGACAAGCTGCAGGGAGTAGGACGGTGTAGGGAGGAGTTTGTAAGTGGGGCAGTGGAAAGAAAGACTCTCTTACATGCTTTGGTTTGTAAGGCTTGTGTGTGCCCCCCTATGTTGCCAGCCCAGCAGGATATGAAACAAGGAGCACCCATCCCCCACCCCCCCCCACACACACAAAGCTGACAAGCACAAATCATGTTGACCTTTGACCTTGCCCATAAGTGTTCCAAGAGAACAGCAAGATGGGATGGGTGGGAAAGGGTACACTAGATGCACTTGTGTGTACACCGCTCACAAGTGAACAAGACATGCCAAGCTAATACACCAGATCCTATTCAACCCGCCTCTCACTGTGGTGCCGTGGAGGGCAGAACACAGCAAGCGCTAGCATTCACTCTCCTCTCTCTCCTCCAACCAGGCTCACCTGTCTGTCTGTATCTTTGTCAGTGACCTGGCCAGTTGTACAATTCTGTCCACTTCAGCTGAGTCCATGTCAGACACACCCTCCACCGGCATACAGTCCACATACAGGTTGTACCTGGAGAGATAGGGGGAGAGGACTAACGCACACACACACACACACACACGCACACGCACGCACGCACACGCGCACACGCACACACACACACACACACACACACACACACACACACACACACACACACACACACACACACTGTACCTAAGATAAGCCTCAGTGACCTCCCGGAGATGGTATGCTGTGCTCAACCGCTCAGCAAACACTCTCGGGTCCTCGGCCGCAAAGTTGAGGTGGATGCGTGGCACCCAGTACAGGATGTGCTCCTCAGTGTCAAAGGGAGTGAAGTGCTTGCGAGGAAGGCGGCCTCTCTTGGACTTCTTCTCCACACTGTCTGACAGTGGAGGTGTGGAGCTGCCATCTATAGACACACAGACACACACAGGACATTTCCAGCCCAATCCCATGGTGTGCCCTAATACATCTACTTTACAGCTTATGGCTCACCCTGCATGAGCACACGCATGCACGCACGGATACACATGCACCCACACACATACCTGATCCACTGCCACTTCCACTTCCATTCTCCAAAGGCTTTTCATTATCAGATCCTCCCGATGGTGAGGGGGATTCCCTGTCTTGTCCTGGAAGGCTTGGCTGGGAACCAGACTGCAATAACACAAGGGGTAGTAAGCATGTCAGTGAGGGAGGATCACTGCAGTAGTACAGTAGGCAGCAGGAGACAAGACTTAGAGAGACTGCATGCAACTCCAGCACATGCAAACGTGTTAAGGACACACGCACGCACGCACACACACACACACACTCACCGCCTCGCTCCCCTTAGGTGAGCTCCCTCTCTCCTCTCTGGGAGCCTCAGCTGCTTCTTCCACTCCACTGCTCTGTTGAGCTCCCTCCTCCTTCTTGTCTCTATCTGCCAACAGCTTGTCCGGAACAACCACTCGCTTAACAAGGAAGCGTTTAGAGGCGGGGCTGTAGTCGACCACACCCACATTTGTCCACTCATAGGCAGGTCCAGTAGAGGAAGGTGAGAGCATCTTAGCATCAGAAACTGCCTTCAATCGACCTACAGGCAAGAACAGGGTGGTAAGAGGTGCAGCACCTTAGCCTGGTACAGGGCTGTCTGCAACATGGGTGGCTGCCTATCAGAACACACAACACCTCAACAGTCAACATGTCCCAGATCAGAGGTGATAGCAAACTACATACACACAGACTGACTGTGAGGAATGTTCAAATGTTCTGTGAACTGCACACACAAACTATAGAACAATTTTCATTAACTTCTGGTGCATTTCATGCACAGTTCACTAGTCTGAGTCCATTGCAACAAATCTCTACGGCAACAGTGTGTGCGCTTTTGTGTGTGTGAGTTAACCAGACCACACCCACTCACGTCCTCCCGACTGCACACTCCGCCTCCCAGGGGGTGGGGCCCCAGCTGGTGGTAGGGGTGTCTGCATTCCCTCCACTCCCTCCTCTCCCACCAAACTGACCAATGTGGGCAGCAGGGCCTTTGCTGGGACCAACTTCCTCACCTCCTCTCCTCCGCCCTCCTCCCGCTCCAGCCCCAGGGCCAACCAGCCCTCTGGAGTGCGACAGTCATACTCTGTGTCATCAAATATCTCCAGTGGCAGAAACGGGGAAAACTCAAGACAAGGACCTGAACACACACAAGATAGGACATGCTGTGAGCATACAGACAAGTCATGGAAAGTACATTCAACATGCAAACAAACACACAATCACACATGAATCCACACATACGCACACACACACACACACACACACACACACACACGCACACACACACACACACTACACACTGTATATACAAGTACACCAATGCAGGGTACTTACGTGATGATTTGTCCTTGCTTGCTGAAATGGTCCTCCCTGTCCCCTCCTCCTGCCCCGCCCCTCCCTTCCCCTTCCTGTGTGTCTTGGGTATGATGAGAGAGGGATCCACTCCTCTGGAGGAGAGGAGGGCTGGGATGTTCTGTTGGGCATAGTCCCTCTTGCGTCTGAAATAGAGGGATGAACAATAGATTAGGGAAGAAATGGAAACGTGCTTCAAGAGGAAGAGTGTCATTCCAAGAGACCGTGCACACACAAGCACATGCACACACTCCTACTCCCCCTCCCCTCACCTCTCAATCTCTATCCTCCGTGGAGTCACTCCCACTTGAGTGTCAAAGGCCAATTGCACCTTGGGGTCCCAGCTGTGTACTGCAAAGTCCTACACACAACACAGGTACACACACACACACAAACACA
The DNA here is from genome assembly GCA_964019415.1 of Ianthella basta. Lineage (NCBI taxonomy): Eukaryota > Metazoa > Porifera > Demospongiae > Verongiida > Ianthellidae > Ianthella > Ianthella basta. The sequence continues at coordinate 711,623 of OZ025869.1, read as the reverse complement.
CACACACACACACACACACACACACACACACACACACACACACACACACACACACACACACACACACACACACACACACACACACACACACACACACACACACACACACATCATGTACACATGCACGTATGTGACAACTACAAACAACACACTGTACATGTCACTGTGTAAACAGATGTGACATACAGCAGATGTGATGAGTTGAGTGGTTGGACCATGGCTCTGGGCCTTCAGGATGTCCACAAAGTCATGTGGAACTTGAAACTGGGACACTACAGCAGAGGAGGAGGAGAGACAGGAAGTGAAGGGTACAACCATACCAGTGAAGAGAGAGCTCGCACAATACAATATAAACGCACACATCATCTCCTCCTGCCGCCACACAAATCACGCACAGTTACAACTTTCCAGCAACAAAACAAGGCCTATGCCAAACGCACACACCGACACACGTATGCACGTACCAGGAGGACAGTGGATAATCTGTTTGGTCTTGGCGACTGTGTTTTGCAGGACGCGAGGTCCTTCCAACGTCTCCTAAAGACAGACACAGCGAGAGCATAAGCACACAGGCGTAGATCAACACACCTCATCTAACTCCGCACAAAACAGCTTCTAGCCGGTTTGAGACACAAAGCCGTCATCACACCGAGCACTGCTGCACAGCTACGCACCGTCACTCTTTCCTTCGCTCCAGGGTTGACGATTTCGGAGTAGAAGCCCCTCGGGCTAGCTCCAAGCGCCTTCCCTCTCCCCCGCGACTTGAGTAGCTCACGGTGACCTACTCCGCTACGAGTTCCAGGACGGGAGGTCATTGTGTACAGCTTGACTCAGTCCGCAGACATGTTTCTCATGAACAAGGGCGCCGTAACCATGGCAACTGAACATGTCGTCCCCCACAGTCAGATTACATAGGCAACTTGCTAGTCTGCAGGCAGAGCCCCTTCCTGCCGTGCGTGGCTGTGTCCAAGAAAACGTGCACGTGTATACGTTTTAACTGATAATGATCGACCATGGACAATTTGCAAAGGGTGGCTAGCTAGCTATTCTCAGGCTCTAGTGAACACGAGTGAGTGATGTTAGCCTCTGCACGGTGCATGGCACTAAGCTCACTGTCAGTGATTGCACTTGCACACTAACATGTAGATGAATGTAAAACAATGTGGGGCCATGCAATAGAGTGCATGTGCGGGCGTGTGCCTGAATGTATAGCTAGCTAGCTAACTTTTTTTTTTATTTTTATTTTTATTTTTTTTATCAATGAATTATTATTATGAAACAGGCACACATGCGCACTGCCTGTGATAGAGTACATATACATAAACACATGCAAATTGAAGTAAACAAAGCAATAATAAGCATGGGCAGTAGTATAGTTAATAGGCAGGTTAATTAGCACATATTGTCAAGGAGATCAATAGGGCTGTCCAACAGGTTCAATCTCTTTGGATGGTGCAAACTGGATCTGGCACCTAGCTAGCTAACTAGCTATAGCTATAGCTATATATATTGTATAGCTGACACATGTACATGTAGCTATAGCTACAAAATGTACGTGAATTAATGTGCATGCATAGCTATAATTTAATTCCGTAGGTGGTAGATATGTTTGATGTGCATATAATAGTATAATTATAGCATGCAAGAAATTTCATGAATGCAGGGTTAGCTAGGCCCAGTGTGCATGCATCAATTAATTAATCAATGGGCTAGCTGTCTTCAGCTGCATGCATAATATTATGTAATTAATAATTATAAATAATGTACTTTCAGATTTGCTTGCATTCTTATATAACTAGATGAATGCAAGGCATTGTGGGGGCGAGCGGGAAGTTTATTTTGTTTTTGTCCCCAATGTTTTTTTTTATTATCATCAAGAACATACATGCACGCATGCGTACAATTGCAATCAGGATTTAGTTAGAAATTAGTTGTAGCCCATGCTGTCATAATAATATTGTCGGTGGGCAGATGGGTGGGGTCTGGGTATGACGGAGACTACAGCTGATTTCAGAATGGTTGGCCAAAATGGCAAATGGCAGAACGGCCAAATGGTGTGACATCACTAGTAGTTTTGCTGTTTGCTATAACGTCACGCCTATTGTTCAGTATTGCCATTTGCTGTGACATCACGTCATTTGCCATTTGCCATGTTGGCCAGTCATTCTGAAATCAACTGTACATCTGGACAGCCAGGAACTGGCAGCTGCGGTGTGCTAAATATTGCCCAATTCCATGATATAGCCAGCAAGAGTAAGAGAACTTAACTATCAAAGCAACAGCACACCTTCCACATGGCCCATACAGTCCTTGTATGGCTAAACCGGCCAGTTCACCTTCACTATCTTGACAGTCACCTGTCCAGCAGAAGATTACACTAAAAGCCGCGGCACCAGAGACTGCGTAATTGCACCAGCGCAAGAGACAAAGTACCCCGTCACGTGCACAGAGACGGCTGTAGCAAGCAAGCGTAAGAGACCTTAACTACCTACCAACCATGCAGAGACTGTGTAATAGCAATTGCGCAGGAATCAAAAGTAGCTATAGCCCGTCACAGAGGCGGCTGTAGCATGCAAGCAAGCGTAATTATAAGAGACCTTACTTACGTACCAAAGATGGTAAACTATTGCGCAATGCAGCGAACGTTCCATATAAGGTAAAGTATTGCGCAACCGCGTCGTACCAAAAACTATTGCGCAACCGCGCGCGACGTACCAAAAACTACTGCGCAACCGCGACGTACCAAACTTCCGGTTTTCGCACCACCCAGATGAGAGGGGCTTCGCTTCGCTCGCCCCAATTATTCATATAACCACGTGCACATGCAACACAATGCAATTAATACACTCTAGCACATGCATATCATATGCAGTCTCTGTGGCCTTGCAGTGAGGCAACACGGCTTTAGTCCTGCAAGGGGACCATAGGGTGCACGGGACCCCCACTGCATGGCCTTTCATGCCTTCCTGCATGTGCCCCGTACACCATCAACAATTGAACCTGGAATGGAAGTGGGGACAGACAAGTGGCGTACGTTATATCATGCATGTATTTGAATGTGATGAGTGTGAAAAATGTGATCAAATCTACAATGCAATCTGCCAAATGGCAAACTCAGCATGTCATACAATAGTTCTAGTCTCGTGCACCAGAGTCAACTGCAGTTATGTAATAATTACATTCCTATGACACAGGTTGGCTTACACAAAAATACCAGACCCTCCCGCAGGGGGCCGGGGTCTGGTGTGCGAGACTACCACTACCATGAAGGGTAGGCTCAAGCTGAAATAGCATAATTATACAAATGGATGCATTTCCCACAGCTGAGGTGCTACTATCAGAAGAACATGCAGTACAGGTGTGGGCTGTGTACAGTGGAACTGACCACTGCCATTGAACCTGTCTCGCTAGTGCATACCATATCATTGTTATGGCTTTGCTTGTAGTAGCTGGTCAGACCCCCCCCCCCCCCCCCCAGTCTCAGAGCCTGGGCTTTGCTTGCAGTAGCTGGTCTACAGGTCCAGGTCAATTAAGTGGAACTGCTGTCTGCCTTGAAATCATTGTCTGGCAACTAAAATCCCTACCAGCCACTACTTCAGCAGTCATGGCAGTGAATGACACCAGAGATACTGTACTACTTCAGGTGGGCAACTTTGACAACAGAACGTGATTCCACTGTGCCCCAGCCTTATACACATTATTCTAGAACTACGTGGCAACACCTTGACCATGGGAGATTATCACAAATGCACTCACTTGTGTGGGCACTTCCCCTCCTACCACTCCATTGTGTTAGTCGTTATACACTCCCAATACGCAATGACAGACCTTGGCCAGGCATGCCAAGTTAACAGGGCACTGTAAATGTTCCGATTGTGGCATGTGACAAATATGAGGCCATACGTTTATATAAAACTAAGCATCAATGTGCAGACACACAGACAGTTGGGCACAAATATGTGTAGGAGTGGATGTGTTGGATGACACATCTCAAATGTATGTAGGTATATTGCGTATTGTACATCTGATATCACAGGAAGTAAAGGATGGAGGAATGTCGTTGTAGTTGCTAAATTTATCTTTCTACTTTAGGGAGTTGGCACAATAACATGACCACATTGCACTGTACTTTCTACAGCTGTAGCTAGTGGGTGAGGAATTCTTTGTAGACTACAGCTGCACAGTAGGAGTCACGTACTCAGCACTGACCAGCTGTGGTTGAGTGTGAGTGTGTGGGTGCATGTAACACCTACACACCAATGCTCACGTTATGATTTGTCCTTGCTTGCCGAAATGGTCCTCCCTGTCCCCTCCTCCTGCCCCTCCCCTCCCCTCCCTGTATGCCTTGGGTATGATGAGGTAGGGGTCCACTCCTCCGGAGGAGAGGAGGGCTGGGATGTGCTGTTGGGCATAGGAGTGGATGTGTTGGATGACACATCTCAAATGTACATAGGTACATTGCATATTGTACATCTGTTATCACAGGGTGCTGGCACTATCACAGGAAGCAAAGGATGGAGGAATGTTGTAGTAGTTGTGAAAATTTATCTTTCTACTTCAGGGAGTTGGCACAATAACATGACTACATTGCCGTGTACTTTCTTACTTTGTAAGGAGGATTGCTTTGTAGACTGCAGCTGTACAGTAGGAGTCACGTACTCAAACTGACCAGCTGTGGTTGAGTGTGAGTGTGTGGGTGCATGCAACACCTACACACCAATGCTCACGTTATGCTTTGTCCTTGCTTGCTGAAATGGTCCTCCCTGTCCCCTCCTCCTGCCCCTCCCCTCTCTGTGTGCCTTGGGTATGATGAGGGAGGGGTCCACTCCTCTGGAGGAGAGGAGGGCTGGGATGTGCTGTTGGGCATAGCCCCTCTTGAATCTGAAGAGAGCTAGAGGGTAACACACAATACATGTACACATACAAGTACACACATCATGTACACATGTAGAGTGATGAACTATAACACATTGTACATGTCACTATGTAAACAGATGTGACAACCTCCATGATGGTACATGGGACAGGTGAACCAGCACACACATACACACGCAATGCCTTCCAAGTGCTTCTAGCTAGTACATGTGCAGTGGATTACACACATTGAGATACACATGCACACATATATATGTGTGTGTGTGCATCCCAATGTGTGTATACATCCCGTATAGCATGTGTTGGAGTGAGTGTGTTGGAGTGTATGTGTTGGAGTGTATGTGTTGGAGTGTATGTGTTGGAGTGTATGTGTTGGAGTGTATGTGTTGGAGTGTATGTGTTGGAGTGTGTGTGTTGGAGTGCATGTGTTGCATGACACATCTCAAATGTACATTGTGTATTGTACTCCTGTTATCACTTGATGTAAGGGATGTAGGAATGTTGTAGTTAGGGTGATAGTTTATCTTCTACTACAGAGTGAAAGTGAAATTATCAAGACATGGTTATTAGAAATGTGCCATTGCACTTTCTACAGCTGTAGCTAGTTGGGGAGGAATGCTTTGTAGACTGCAGCTGAACAGTAGGAGTCACGTACTCAGCACTGACCAGCTGTGGTTGAGTGTGAGTGTGTGGGTGCATGCAACACCTACACACAATGCTGAACTGAGAGAGTCTCCTACAATTAATGTAGCATCAACATAGATGTGACATGACAATCGTGAGCCCCTATATACGTACGTATATGAAGCTAAGCACCATTGTGCATACACACAGACAGTTGGGCAGGCTTAGTGTAGTCGAATGAACCACCTTTACCTTTATGACTGTATCTGACCATGATACTGCTTACATGTACTATACATGATCATTTCAATATAGGGGTATACTATGATACTGCTTACATGTACTGTACATGATCATTTCAATATAGGGGTATACTATGATACTGCTTACATGTACTATACATGATCATTTCAATATAGGGGTATACTATGATACTGCTTACATGTACTGTACATGATCATTTCAATATAGGGGTATACGTTCTGAACCTCTGAAATGAGGACAACCCTACAATCAGGACACTTTCTCACTCTGCATCAGAGGGGATCCACTGCATATGTTGGAGTGTGTGTGTTGGAGTGCGTGTGTTGGAGTGTGTGTGTTGGAGTGTATGTGTTGGAGTGTATGTGTTGGAGTGTATGTGTTGGAGTGTATGTGTTGGAGTGTATGTGTTGGAGTGTGTGTGTAGGAGTGCGTGTGTTGGAGTGTGTGTGTTGGAGTGTATGTGTTGGAGTGTGTGTGTTGGAGTGTATGTGTTGGAGTGTATGTGTTGGAGTGTATGTGTTGGAGTGCATGTGTTGGAGTGTGTGTGTTGGAGTGTATGTGTTGGAGTGTATGTGTTGGAGTGTGTGTGTTGGAGTGTATGTGTTGGAGTGTGTGTGTTGGAGTGTGTGTGTTGGAGTGTATGTGTTGGAGTGTATGTGTTGGAGTGTGTGTGTTGGAGTGTATGTGTTGGAGTGTATGTGTTGGAGTGTATGTGTTGGAGTGTGTGTGTTGGAGTGTATGTGTTGGAGTGTGTGTGTTGGAGTGTATGTGTTGGAGTGTATGTGTTGGAGTGTATGTGTTGGAGTGTATGTGTTGGAGTGCATGTGTTGGATGACACATCTCAAATGTACATTGTGTATAGTACTCCTGTTATCACTCGATGTAAGGGATGTAGGAATGTTGTAGTTAGGGTGATAGTTTATCTTCTACTACAGAGTGAAAGTGAAATTATCAAGACATGATTATTGGAAACGTTCCATTGCACTTTCTACAGCTGTAGCTAGTTGGGGAGGAATGCTTTGTAGACTGCAGCTGCACAGTAGGAGTCACGTACTCAGAGCTGACCGGCTGTGGTTGAGTGTGAGTGTGTGGGTGCATGCAACACCTACACACAATGCTGAACTGAGAGAGTCTCCTACAATTAATGTAGCATCAACATAGGTGTGACAGCACTATGTCTTCCTCTAGCAAAGGTTTGCAACACTGTGAATAGCAAGCCTGTGTGAAGAAAGCCCTGCAGTATATAGCTTCATATTGCAGTTATACCCCAAAAACGGCTTCCTATTGCAGTTATATCCTGGCAGTTGCCCCGGCAACAGAGTATATAGGAGTTGTAACCTCTTTTATGTAGTTACATGTACCACAATGCTCTTTGTTGTAGTCCTGTGTGCATGTTTGCATGGAATAACATTGTTCAGTTGCTAGTGACAGAGATTGATAATCTTCTGGTAATTCATGATCACTGAGTTAATACTACAAGATAAATAGTGAGTATATTGCATCAGTTTTACCCGAACCTGTACTGCACTCATCACAACTTGCACTGCACATTGAACAATGTCTGTGTGACCTAGCTGTATGAACACGCTGAGTCAGCATTATACTGTACATGACTATATACTGAATACAGACAAAGTGACACCTATGTAGGAAGGAGGAGACTGTGGAATGTGATGCATGTCTGATACCTGTCCGAAGTCAGACGTAGAGAAGGTATAAAAGGACATTCAGTTTCAACACCACAGCGCCAGGTTTGGCAAGAAGAAAAGCTTGGAAAGTGTACATCAAAGGAATGAGAATGAACAGTTTAAAAGTGATGAACCTTGCCCTGTTTGGCACCATCCTTCTCCTCCTCCACTTTGGAGCGGAAGCAGAAAGCAGCTCTACCTGCTCCCTCCCTGGACTGCCTGGAAGGGATGGGTTGCCAGGACAACCAGGGAGGGATGGCCGTGATGGCTCCTCTGGACCATTGGGCCCTCCAGGAGGTAAGCTTGGTACTTTCTCCATAACCATTTGTGATAAGTCTGCCATTTGTGCATGTCTCACTGAAACACTACCAACCATTGCAGCACCTGGAGCCGATGGATTAGTTGGCACGGCTGGACCACCTGGTGAACAGGGCCCCCCTGGACCCACCTCAGGAGGAACAACTTACATCCGCTGGGGGAGGACAGTGTGCCCGAATATTACTGGAACAGAACTTGTTTATGAAGGCCTCACTGCAGGCAGTCACTTTGAACACCGTGGTGGTGGAGCCAACTATATCTGTATAGCAAATGGAGATGACATTGAGTACCAGCCTGAAGCAACCACTAGCAATGAGGGTGATGCCATTTTGTACGGTACAGAATATCAATTCAAAGGTGGCCAACCACTGGCTGATTTGCTCCAGCACAATGCCCCCTGTGCTGTGTGTGAAGTATCCTCTCGTTCCAAGCAGATCATGATACCAGGAAGATACACCTGCCCTGATACATGGACAGTGGAGTACAGCGGGTGGCTGGTGTCTGAAGATCGTACCCATTACCGAACCATGCACATCTGCCTGGATAAGACTCCCGAAACAGTACCAGGAGCAGCAGCTAACACCAACGGTGCTCTGATGTTCCACGTTGAGGCTCACTGCAGCAGTGGCCTTCCATGCCCAAATTATGACGCTACAAAAGAGCTGTCCTGTGTTGTGTGCACCAAGTAGAGTGGAGGACCATAGAAGCAGTGGAACTCTCTAGTTTTAGTTTGTGTGCTGCTGAACAGAGTTTCCTGTATTGTACATGTATAGGCCTGTAGGTATTACCATTGAGCTCAATAGGAGCTGTGGACTTGTAGTACAACTGGAGCACTTACAGTAGGTACATACATGGCATTGTACAACGTCAGTACTGTATAACCATGGCAGTAGTTGTGTACAATTCTGTTGTATTTGATTGGTCAGTCCACGAGTGCATGGGATGCCAGCCATTCTCTGAATGGAATGTTGGCCAATTGACAGCATGACCAGGGGTGTAGCCAGGAATTTTATTAAGGAGGTTTCCTGTTTATTAGGCCTAATTATTGTCAGCATATGACGTCATAGTGCATCATCAAAATGGCCGCCAAAAGCAAAGTGAAATTTTGGTCGCTAGAATCATGGGAAAGGGATGAAAGAGGCGAATGGATACTATCTTATGCAGTGCAACAGCAGCAGGAATGGCCAATAGTAGCAATGCTAACTCATCCTCAAGTGTGTTGCTATGAAGAATTTCTCTTTAATTTATATTGTCAATGTATAGCTAGCTGCTTGAAAGGGGGTTTCCTGAAACCCCTGGAAACCCACCTCCTGATGACATCATTAGGCACTATGAATGCGGAATGATGCCATTACAGTGCATGGATTCTCGATGTTTGTGCGTGAGATGATAGCATGCAGTAGTTCACAGTTGTAGAGGCAAGTATACACATGAAGATGAACATTATAGCCCCACACATGTGAAGGCCACTTATGCATACAAAACCATACACAAATGTACATGTGTATATATAGTCTCACGTAGCCTAGACTATTTCCTTTCTGGCTATTGTGCAAAAACCAGGTGGAAAGGGTCTGGAAGTTTAGTAACTGTTCAATGTCTGTGGGAAGCTGGACAAGGTGTAAATCTAACCCCTGTTTGATGTGGTACCACAGTCATCATAAGTGAGTCAGCGAAAATGGCAGCAAGTGTTGAAGTGAGTGAAGACGAAGTGGAACGAGACCGTATTACCATGATGTGTAACGTGTGACAGTGGCCGATGCAGGGTTCCAAGATCTATAGCCAGAGCAGATGCAAGCCATCTTAGAATTCATCAATGGTTGTGATACTTCCATATAGCTTCCTACTGGCTACAGTAAATCTCTTATTTACAGATTGCTGTCCCTTGTCATCGAGCGAGTGCAGGGAAGACCCGAAAATACATCCATCGCCGTTTGCAGTGCACGCGCATCTCTGGTGTAACACCTAATCAACACCTCTGAATTATCATCCCACAAAGGTGTTAAGTAAATAGTGGCAGTGCATGGGTGAAACAGCTTATGCTTTGGAAAACTCTCAGATCCTTTCATCCCTATTATGCAACAGCAGAAATGGAGAAAGGGTCTGGGCTACACGAGACTAGTGGTTATACAACACACAAACAACACACAGAGGGGTCGATGAACCATTTCCATCCCTACTATCTCACTACATTGCTTGTGTGTACTATGCTACAATGTTATGGATTTTGCTATAATGGTATGTATAAGTCTGGGACACGACCAAATGTGATCATCTATGTAACTACAAAAGGGTACCTAACGAAACATCTCCTAGTGAACCAAGTTTGCATAACATGTATGAAACAACTTTTAGAGTGCTCCCACAGAAAGGAGGAGTGTAACTAAAGTTTAACATTCTGTATTTAGTGTTTAACATTATCTCAACTTTCCAATAGAATAATTAAAGCATGCTGCCATTAAATATTTCAGTACAGCCTATGGGAGCCTCTTGCATAAAGAAAGCAGGCATTTCCTTCCTTCTTGTTCTCAGTGAGGAGCTCCAAGCTCCAAGCTTAGTGCATGATTTCATTTGAAAATGAATCAACCAACACAGGCCTGATCTAAAACAGAGGCTGGGTTTGAATTGAAGCTGGGTCTGGAATACACATTGGCACTCTTCAGCATCTGAGGTTCATGCATTAGGTATGAATCAAACGAAGCCGACACGTGGTGACTGGAGTCCCCGCTGCAGTAGTGATGGCCAAAAGAAAGTGCACTGCATACTTTGTCCTGCAGCTATTTAAAGTTATACCTACAGTAGAATCATTCAGTGAGGCTACACAAGTTAGACATTTTATATAGATATGCTATATATGTTCATGCATAAAACCATACTTTAAAGATTTAGAGTTGTGAAAGTCACCACTTTCTGGGTTATTCCATAGGGTTCCAAACAATACCCTCTTTATCATAGGGGCTTCTTCACTCTACTGCGTGCACATGTGGCTTTCACTTCAGCTGGACCTTCACAGACTGACTTGAGAGTAAGTGTTACAGGTTAAAAGCACGTATGTACTACACCAATACTTGTTACTGACATGGCCGCAGCTGTAAATAGGTATTTCCATACCCATACTCATATTACACCTGCATACTATAGTATGTTTTAACCACATACCGCAACTTGTCTTTGAAACAGAGAGGAGCAGGTGAAAAGACTTTTATCAGTCGATAAAGGTTGTCCAACATGTCCAATGTAGTTTCATCATCCTGAAGTGGTACCTTGATGGCAATTCTTATCTTTGCATGCGTAAAATTACTAACATCACTTCCTGGTCAGGGCCGTCGGAGGCGGTACGGCCGGTACGGCCATGGCCGTACCACTTTTTGAACAGCTAGCAGTTTTTTTAATTTTCAAAAGCAGTGTTTTTAGCTACTAAACCAGATAACCCCTACCCTACCCTAACTAACCGTTGAGGAAACAAAGAAGCAATGATCTTAGGTTGTTAGCAGATGCAATGAAACCGGAGATATCAAGTAGGGTCCAATACTTCACGATTTGCAAGCACGCTCCTTTCTTCCGCCATGTTTTGTTACGTAATCGATTCAAAACGTAATAAAGATTGAGGCCAGCAGCGCGTACGTAGGCAATCGTTTTCTCGCACCAATAGACCCACATCACCTGGCGCTACGAAGCATGGCTTGTAGCACCACACGTCAGCGAATTGCTATACTCTTAATGGTGATGTAACAATTCAAAATGGCCTCATCGTCGAAGCACGTGGACCTAAGAACGCCGACAATAGGTGACAAGCCTCATCAGCCTTGCGCAGGTTTTCAGGAACTGCTAACCTGTGGAAATATTGATATGGCTTCATTCATTAATATATTATATATACTGTGTACAGACAATGCATGCAAAACAAGTACATGATTTATTGTGAAATCTATGTAACCCTCTTAAAACGATTTACTGACTGATCGAGAGTGCATGCTGGGCTAGCAAAGGCATCACCATTCTTGAGGCACAGATCTGCAGCAAACATTATCTGTATGATAATTAAAAGTAGCTAAAAAATATATTTTTCGCTCGCTCCGCTCGCAACATTTTGGATCCTTCACCCAATGGCCTTACCACTTCTAAATTGCCTCCAACGGCCCTGCTGGTCATTGCAGCCTCCGGGCAGATCATCTTTGCATGCAATTGGCTACATGCATTTTCTACAGAGCCAACAAATTTCATTTCTATAACTGTAAGATTACGGAACTTGTTCCAATTTTTGTGTACCCCACTTTTTGCACTCCTGGTAATCTTATAGCTAGTGGGGTGGGGTGTCAACACTCCACCCCCCAAGTGGACCCCTTAGAAGTGCACCAATGCTCACAAGATGCTTTGTCCTTGCTTGCTGAAGCAGTCCTCCCTGTCCCCTCCTCCTGCCCCGCCCCTCCTCTTCCTGTGTGTCCTGTGTATGAGAGAGGGGTCCACTTCTCTGGAAGAAAGGAGGGCTGGGATGTTCTGTTGGTCATAGTCCCTCTTGAATCTGAAGAGAGATGGGAAGGAGCAACAAGGAATAGTGAGGAAACAGTTTGAAGAACAACATTACACGAGACCATGCGCGCACACATGCACACACTCCTACTCCCCCTCCCCTCACCTCTCAATCTCTATCCTCCGTGGGGTCACTCCCACTTGAGTATCAAAGGCCAATTGCACCTTGGGGCCCCAGCTGTGTACTGCAAAGTCCTACACACAACACAGGTACACACACACACATCATGTACACATGTATGTGACGACTACAAACAACACACTGTACATGTCACTGTGCAAACAGATGTGACATACAGCAGATGTGATGAGTTGAGTGGTTGGACCATGGCTCTGGGCCTTCAGGATGTCCACAACGTCATGTGGAACTTGAAACTGGGTCACTACAGCAGAGGGAGGAGGAGAGACAGGAAGGGTTAGGATAGCAGAATAAGGTAGCAAACAGAAACTAATTATAACAGAACAAAATGTGCATACACAAAGACACACGTACGTACATACCAGGAAGACGGTGGAGTGTCAGTCTGGTCTTGGTGATCGTGTCTTGCAGGGCGCGAGATCCGACCCGTCGTCTCCTAAGCACAGCGAATAAGGCAACACTGAACGGATATCTACAGGACAGCACTGAAAGCATAACCTTACGCATACAGGCCTAGTTCAATACACCTCATCCAACAAAACAGATGGTTAAGGACACAACAATGTGCGTCGCCGTACCGAGCACTGCTGCACAAATACGCACCGTCACTCTTCTCTTTGCTCCTGCACGGGTTAACGATTTGAAGGAGAGCGGCGGCCCCGCAGGCTAGCTCCAAATGCAAGCGCCTTCCTTCTCCCCCTCGACTTGATCAGCAGCTCGCGTGCGGTGATCGATGACCCACTCCACTACGAGTCCCAGGACGGGAGATCACTGTACAGCTTCACCATGGATAGTGGCTTGACTCACTCGCAGACATGTTCCCGCTAAAGGACGTCGTAACCATGGCAACTGTCCATATGGCGCCGGGGGCCTCAAGGATAATTATATTAGCGCCCAGGTACAGTTATGAAACGTGGTATAGTCTCGAATCGCCCCTACTTTATGCATGATATATTTATGCATTATATTAACATTGTATGGCCAGGGCGCATATCAGATGAGTGCATGGGTATGGGTGTAATACCTATAGCTACACGCATCCCGTGGCCTGGGGGCTAGCTAGCTACAGGGCGGCTGCATGACATACATATGACATCATGCACGTCATATAATTATGACATCATAAAGCTAACCTGCATGTTCTGTCTCTATATAATACGTACAGCTGTACATGCGCGCATGATCATGATCCAGATCTATTGATCAGGAGCTATAGTACATAGCTAGCTGTATAGCTAGCCAGCTGTAGCTATACGTATACATATAGCTACATACTGATGTAAGACATATTTGTTTGGTTATATACACATGCATGTGTCATGTCAATCAACTGGTCATGATGGATCGAGATTGTTCCTATAGCTATAGAGCTAGTATAGCTGAAAACCTTGTAACTACATAGCTATAGCGATAGCACTGTATGCTCCTCACATGCATGCATTGGGGAAAAGGCTGCATCTCCCATAGCTATATAGCTATATAGCTAGCTATAATCATGTGTAGCTGTATCAGGGAATTCAAAATTAATCAAATTCATGACATGCATCAAGGTCATGTTCAGTGAGAGCTTTAATGTACATTACCAAGTATACACATAACTGTTATGTAGCCAAGTGTAGTATGTAGACTTCTTTCATGGTTTTCACGCACGTCAGGCGTTCAACTTTACAACAACCTCTAGATCTGGGGCTGGGAAATTAGAAAACCAACACTGTCGCACAGTTTGGACAATTGAGCACAACAGTAAAGTCACTTCATGACCAACGATTTACATCAATGGAATGTTTGGCCTTTTAATTAGGCACTCCTAAGACGCAGAATCAGAAATGATAACAGTAATAGGCACACATGCGCACTGCCCATATATAACATAAGTTTCATGTAATAATACACGGTACAAAGGTACATCATGTCATAATTAGATAATGGATAGTGGGTCAGATTCTGATATGTGGGTCCAATACAAGACATTTACAGGTGATTAGTTGTGTTGTTGCAAGCGTCATTCTCACTCTTGGATGTGAGCCTCCGCCGTGACGAGATCACAGCTGTCACATCCCTTCACCACGTGCTTGGAACTTGATCGAGCTCCCCGTATGCACATGATTGCAGATCGGAGCAGGGAAAAACTGAGGTGAGTGCGAATCCAGCCCAGTGTGGATGAGTAGGCCTCCTGTCTCTTCTCTGACAGGAGTGAAGCCAATCTCTTGTAGAATGTGGACGCCAAGTTCCCCATTCCGCCTGAGGTGGAGAAGACCAAGGGCGTAAATGAGCCGTGCTCCACTTCAATGATGCGTTGTTCATACTTTCGTTTCTTGGCATTTTCCTCGCGTCTGAAGCAAGACTCCAGGGATGACCGTTTGTATGATTGCGCGTTTGGGTTAAAAACCTTGACATCAAAAAATGCGCACTGACGGTTGCCACCCCAAAATCCTCTGGCTCGGATGTCTGCCCTTGCATTGTCTTCCTGGTTGGCTGAGGCAAAATCAAGAGACTCTCCATCAAGAGGTTGGAGATCAGGCTCAAGGGTCACATCAGGGCAAACTTCAGCAAGAAGCTTCCCTGTGAAATCCCTCACTTCATTATGTCGGAGACTGGGAAAAGCACCATTGGGACAATTTAAGGCATGGTTGATGGAGAAGGCACTCCCACACTCACACCTGGTCGGCAGCTTTTCAGGCAACCATCCATACCTCAAGCACAAGGCATCTCGAAATGCCCCCTTGTGAAGTACAAACCCATGGCGTTCAAGTGGCACTGCTGAGAGCCAGTTTGATGCTCCCTTATCGCTGACAAGCTTGGCAGCCCTTCCAAGTGTCTCAGGCAGTGTAAGACTCTTCACCCTCTCCTCGACTTCTTTGCGTTGGTTTACTTTTAGCCTCGATTTCCTCTTCTTCTGTTCAATCTCCACATCAATGCTGTCGGCATTCTTCTCCTCCATTATCAACTCTACCAGGGGTGCTGTCACATCCACTGATGCATCCTACCGCGAACTGCACTGGTGGGTGGGATCAATGATTCCTAACCCACCATTTCTGCAAGGGAGCGCCAGCAGTTGCCGTTCTTCGTCGGTTACAGTCTTCCTGCCTGTAATGGCAGGAATGAATTTGTGCCTGAGTACTTCCTCAAGTGGGGCCATGTGGTCTGAGATGCCGGGGGTAGTTCTCATGAGGTACGTCCATTTTGCTATCAACCCATGTGTGAGTGCGGCATACGCAGCCTGTGGTTCTGTCTTTGCCACCTCGGAGAGATTCTCCAGTTCGTCCACCCACGTGGAGATCTTCGTGGCCACGAAGTCGCTTAGGAAAGAGTCACTCCCCAAGGCCAAACCAAGGTGCCTCTGACCCGTGGATGTGATGTGTATGTTGCAATCCTCAAAGACCTCCTTGGCAGTCTCCAAATGCTGGGTGCACGATGCAGCAGACGTCAACACACCATGTGTCTATAGACACACTTACACAGAGGTCACAGTACAACATGGGAAGGTGTTACAGCATGTAAACAATGTAACTTGAGCTGGTTGTAGTGGTGTGTTGCGGTACTGATTTGGCGGCACACATTTGTATATAGTTACATAACAAACTACTCACAAACAGGCTAGCCTACTGCATATATAACAGTATAAAACATCTGTAATAGATAAGTGGTGAAGGCGATTAAGATGCGAAGTCAAAATTTCACAGGTGATCCGATGCATCATCAATTCTACTTGCAGCAATCGTTTTGTGCCATAACAATTGGAGTTAACTGTTGAGCACACCATAGTGAATCACTCAAACTACATTTGTAATTGTATAATACACTACAACACACATTTGCAATTACTTCAGTTACATAGAGAAACAGCTACAGAGGCCTAAGGAAAAGTATAGAGCACTACAGCTGCACACAAAATGGCTACTGGAAACTACAGGAACTGCTGCTACAGGAAAAAATGGCAGCAGTGACCTACTGCTGTGGAAAACTACACTGCAGAAAGATGGCTACTAAAACCTACAGAAAATTACAGCAGCTGAGTTAGTAAACATAAATTTCAAGCAGTTCAATGCCAGTTTTGTCACTAGTGCCAGCTGGGTGGCACCAGCGAACATCAATATCAGAAGTAGCCTCTACGTTCAAGAACTTTCGGAACCATGGTGCATGACTTGGGTTGCAGCACTTGCTACCACTGTAACAGCCTTTGTTGTCCCACAGTGGGTTGGAGGTGTACCACTGGTTGGATATCGATGTGTGAGTACCTGACTCACAATAGTAGTCAGTGCCAACAAATGATGAAGGAGCTCTGCCAGCATATCGAGCACAGGGACAGTTGAATGAATTGGAACTAGATTCACGATACCCTGCGGCATAGCTCCAAATGTGCGAACGTTGTCCATTGTGTCTGTTGGTGATGGACAATCCACTGAGGTAGGCGTCATCAATGTCTCTGTTACCATAGTAAAATCCATAATTAACGTAATACCCATAGCCGACTGCCCTTCCACACACAGAATTGTAGGGTATAGTGTAAGTTCGAAATGTCAGCTGATCGCACTGGCTGTTACCATCAGTCGGCCCGCACAGTATAGTTCCAGATGCGTTGTACAGTGTCAGAGGATGGGGGCAGCTAGCCGTTGTGTTGGTAATGTTCATGTACCCCACACGCATGATTCCACCAATCCCACACTTGTCTACTCTCATGTAGCAGTAGACACGGACAAGTGTGAAGGAACCATCAGCAGAATGGTATCTCCGAACCCAGTAGTTGCCAGAAGGGAGAAAGCGGTTGCAGAGGTATACATCGCGGCAAGAGGTAGCAGGGTTGTGAAAAGTCAACCCGGGACAGTTCTGATTAGATGTGTTGGCACATTCGTATGTCAGCATGTCACCAGTTGGAAGCTCAGTAGTGGGGGTGGATGGTGTCTGGTTGAAGGGTGCCTGGGTTGGGGTATTCACTGCTCCAGATGAACTGTCAGCACAATTCACCACTACCTTGACAGGATTTTGATGCACGATTGTTGTCAAGTTCCCCACCTCCTCTTCTGCTATCAAGCGCACAATTTCACGTATTTCTCCAAGGCCTATTCCACTGGGTCCACGTGGACCGGGAGGGCCAGGGAGACCCTCTCTCCCGCGAGGTCCGTCACGGCCGTCTCTTCCTGGAAGTCCTATCACTGGTGTTGGAGCCCAGGGGCCTGCTTTGCAGTGTCCTGTGGCATTAGCAGTTGGAGAATGAGTCCCAAAGACAGGAGGCAGGGAGAGTAGCAAACAGGCCAACACCAGCACACCGAGCAGCTTCATGGTTACTCATTTGTTGTAGCTGTTGCTGGGTCATTACTTTTATAGAACAATTATCATGATGCCATGTTCTATTTTTAGTGCCACAACAATGTCATAATCACATGACCAATGCTATCCAGATTGGGATCCAGATTCCAATTAGCACAGATTGGGTTGTTCCTGTTCACATGGCACAATGGACAGCTGTGTGTCACAATGTTGACATTGTGTGGTTAATGACGTCAAAGTAACATTATTTAGAGTCAATTAAATGGTCAGTCTGGAGGAAATTTCCTTCATTTAGGATTGCTGTAACTCAGGCAGTGGCAGAGCAAAAATGTGTCCAGTGGGCTATCATGAATGCACACATACACACATGTGCACACAAACTGGCTAGGCCTAAGCTGCCATACAATGCACACCATTCAGTACAGGACATCCATCCTTGCTGTGATCATACAGACAGTGGACTGGGATGGACATATGCAGAGTGGACACAAACAGCACTCCCAGTTCAGTACAGGTGTAAGTAGGGCTATGCCCCATTACATGAAGACTAAGTGCTACAAAGTGAACAGTTAGTAGTCTGTAGACAGCTGTCTGTACCAAATCAGCAAAGAACAGTTAATTGTAGCCAGCAAAGTCTGCCATTCAGTACTGGACATCCATCCCATGTATACACAACCAGCATGAAAGCTTCCCTGCTCTGGCTCATCAATGCCAGTGTGTCACAAGCTAGTGTAATGACACCAGCTTGTCGGACATTGGCATCTTGTACACCAGCTTGTAGTCTGTTGTGTTCCAGCTTGGCATGCACTGTCCCATGAAATGCCAGTACATTATACAGAAGCATGGAAGCCTAGCAGAATACAATGCACATGCTCGTGTATAGCAGTGTGGACTGTATGAAGGAAAGGTTTTATGAATTAGTGGAGAATGCTTCATTGGGCAACACACACAGGGTGACATTAAATGCCCTTGTATAATGGAATTACATACAGTGGAACCCCGCTAAATGACCGCCTCTATAAAACGACTACCTTAGAAATAAGACCGCTTGATTTAGTCCCAAATCCATGTATACATACGTACATAAAGTATGGTTCTCAGAAATTAGACCACCTCAAACGTGAGACCACTTTTCATGGTGGTCTTACATATTTCTGAGGTTCTTCTGTAGTTAGCTATTTATGTAGACAACAGTGAGTGTCATAGGAGAGGGAATGTCCCCACCCACCCATGTACATGTCCTATGATACACACGAAGATGAATACACCGGAGGGAAGAGTATCATATCATAGCCCTATACGTAGCTAGCTAGCCATAAATGGCCCACAGAAGGAAGCCTATAGTCAATCTGTGTTGGTCTTTCTGGTGTCATAAACACTTGTGGAAGCTGATTACTTTCAGAACAGTGCCATGGAAAGTGTTAATTACAGCTGTTTTGAAGGGAAGAGTGCAAGCGCCCCCTTATGGCATGGTAGCCCATCGAAAGTTAGGGAACTAGAATCTTGTATATACCCACTTGTAACCATACACAACTGTACACACATACAACATACAAACCACACACGAACCAAAGTCTACTCTAATTATACATATCTCATGTACAGACACTGTATGATTGTATACATTAGCTGGCAGCTCCATCCAAGCATGAAAGACACACACACGCACATACAAACTGGCTAGACCAAAGCTGCTAGACAATGTATACCATGCAGACCAGGATGTATATCCACACACAATAGTTCTATTCATTGAGATGCTAGCCTGATATGGACATAAGTATAGTGGACAAAAATAGCACCTCTAAATCAGGACAGGTATGAGTAGCAATTTGTACCATTACATGAAGACCAAGTGCTACAAAGTGAACAGTTAGTAGTCTGTAGACAGCTGTCTGCACCAAATCAGCACAGAACAGTCAAACATAACCAGCGAAGTCTACAAACATGTTCTACATTACACAATGCATACCATTTAGTAAAGGACATCTGTTGCATAAATACACAACTAGAAGGAAAGACCACTTTTGGCGGGCTATAGGTCGTCAATGCGAGAGTGTTGCATACCAGTGCAAGGACTCCAGTTTGTACACAACCTCATGGTCTGTTGTATTCCATCATGTCATGCACTCATACATTAGATTCCAGCTCACTGTACAGCAGCATGGACCCCAGCAAGTACAGTGTATGCTGGTGTAGCAATGTGGACAGTGTGAAGGGAGGACTTCATGGGTTTGTGGAGGATGCCTGGGGCAACACATACAGTGTGACACACTGATGGTCCCTGTAGAGTGGAATTAGCTAGCTAGTTCTGTGGACGACAGCATGTGTCATAAGAGAGGGAATGTCCCCACCCACGTACCTATCCTATCACACAATTATGCTGGCAAACACTGGCAAACGAAGATGCATTATTATGTTGGATGGCAACAGCTAACTGCTGTGATCATAAAAGTCTGGTATAGCTATGTATCTAGAAAGATAAAGAATGGAATAGCCAGGTAGCTAGCCAGCTATTAATTGCACACAGAAGGAAGTCTATTAAATATAGGCAATCCGTGTAGCTGCTTTCTGTTGTCATGTCACATGTGGTAGCTGATTGCTTCAGCATGGCCCCATGGAATTATGCAATGCGACTATGTTGCTGGGAAGATCACAACTGCCTACTCTTTGGCATGGTACCCATTTTGAAAGCCAAGGAACTGAATCCCAAACAAGCAGTTCACAAATGTATAAAGACATGGCGTCTTTTCTTGTAAATGAAGAAATTCCTACTGCAGTCTTTGCGGGTGCAGTGAAACATTGTCCATCTATCCCCTATGACTAACCCCATTTAGCACCCATGCTATTAGCACACTTTGTGTCAATGGTATACACAAGCTGTATCAAGAGTCTGCTAACAGACAAACCAGGCTCTACAGGAATACCTACATAGATACGTAGTACTGGGATCATGTCAACAACAGACTGGGATGGACAGTAGGACAAAAATAGCACACTTCTAAATCAGGACAGGTATGAGTGGGACTGTGCCCCATTACATGAAGAGCAAGTACTACAAAGTGAACAGTTAGTAGTCTGTAGACAGCTGTCTGCACCAAATCAGTACAAAACAGTTAGACATGACCATACAAGTCTACAAGCATTTTCTACAGATACCCAACCACTCATCCACACACAAATGCATACACACACATGCACGCATGCACGCATGCACGCACGCACACACACACACACACACACACATACACACACACCACACACACACTTGCACATGCACACACACATACACACTCATATGATTTGGTTAGGTGTATAGATTTTACACAACGCATACCATTTAGTATATATAAAGGACATCCATCATTTAAATACACAACTAGAAGGAGAGACCACTTCTAGCAGGCTTCCCTGCTGAGGCTCATCAATGCCATGAGCCACATGCCAGTGTAGCAATGCCATTCTCAGTCACAATATAGTCTGAACATGCTTTATGCCAATCTTCCTCATTCAAATTGTCGCTGCTTGAGCTAAACTTGCAGCCACTATAGCCACATCACCATGACCATTATACATGTTGAGGATTGTCAATTGCAAACATCTGGTTGGGACAACCGACACAAAAAGTACAGTAAGAAGGTAACTACAAACATTGCCATAGGCTGCATATGGCTGACATGTGTTCGCTTCAGTTCAATACCTCCATCTCATACATACAGAATGTGCAGTGCTGCGATCATATACTTGAGAACAGACAGAGGTGGATATGGGAACTGAACAAAAATAGCACACTTCTAAATCAGGACAGGTATGAGTGGGACTGTGCCCCATTACATGAAGAGCAAGTACTACAAAGTGAACAGTTAGTAGTCTGTAGACAGCTGTCTGCACCAAATCAGCACAATACAGATGTAACCACTATTCTAAAGGTAAGCCTACAATGCTGTTACACACACATGCACACACACACACACACACACACACACACACACACACACACACACACACACACACACACACACACACACACACACACACACACACACACACACACACACACACACACACACGTGCGCACGCATGCATGCACACACGCAAATATACACACACAAACAATAGCATGACATGTCATTAGAGAGGGAATGTCCCCATATGCATCCATGTACATGTTCTATCACACCATCATGCTATGGCAAACGAACATGCATACACAGGAACATAACAGCAAACTGCTGTGATCATGAAAGTCTACAGCATAGCCAGTTAGCTACGTAGCTAGCTATAAATAGTCAAGTCAAATAGGAAAAGCCTATAGACAACCCATGTTGCTGCTTTCTAGTGTCATTAAATGTACGTGGTAGCTGATTACTTCAGCACAGCACCATAGAATGTGTCTGTTGGAGCTATGTTGCAGGGAAGAGCACAAGTGCCTACCATGATGGCATGGCATGCGCCCTTCATATCAAAGTCACAGAACAGGAATCTCGTATACACAGTACATAATAGTATGAAAAACATGGTGTATTTCCCATAATGATGCAATTCGTGTGGCAGCCTTCTTGTGCATCATTGTCTGTCTAGCCTCTTATGACCTGCACAGTAACAGTCCCAGGATGGACATATGTAGAGTGGACAAAATTAGCACTTCTAAATCAGGACAGGTATGAGTGGGGCTGTGTCCCATTACATGAAGAGCAAGTACTACAAAGTGGTGTGTTAGTAGTCAGTAGACAGCTATCTGCTCAAGATCAGTACAAAACAGCTAATGTAACCACCACAAGTATGCCTACAATGCTAATACACAAGCAGGTGTACACACACACACTGCACGCACACACACACACACACGCACTGTCTGTATGTATGAAGAGTTTTAAACCACAAAGACAAGACATAAACACACACAGCCATCAGTCTCTTCAACGCTCACCCCCACTGGATAGAAGGAGGATTCAAAGGGTTACATCTCCAGCACACATGTACATCAACACCAACTGTACCACGATTAGCATTTCTGTGCAAGCCAATACACAACTGAGAGTTAATTGTAAAGCACCCCTTTGGGCAATAACCCTTGATACGCAGTTTATTATTGCATGAACAACTCTGCAATGAACAGGACAGAGTGTTTCACAATAACAGTAGGACTGAAGGAGAAGCAAACTCCTAGCTCACCAAAATCTGTGGATCATTTGCTTTATCATCTCCTTTCACATTGAAACTAACTGACTGACATATCCAATATGCTGGTCCATCCATCTGCACAACTTTGAATGATGGCAGGAGCACCTTAGTCCTCAAAGAATAACTGAACAAACTTTGAATTCCTCACTAGGCTGTAGGCTACCCTAGACCAGAGTTCTTACCAGCCGTGAACTTTCCCACTACACAACTCGGCATACAGTTAGCCACAATCTATTATATACTGAGTTAGCAGTCCCTATGTGATTGTTATGTCTCTACCAGTTGGTGCTGTGGCAGTTAAATCAACATGCATCTCGTTTGTGACACTTGCTGATACTCCCATCCCACACCTTCCGGTGCAGTAGTATAGGGTAGCAGGATATGACGAAGAACACGTCATGGTACAAAAAACTACATGTACGCATAGCAGACATAGTTTGGTGAAAGGACATTGCATGTGAGTAATATAGCACATACAAAGGAGGAGGGACTACATGTAAAGGGTCTATTACATAATTATAGGGATTTCTGCCTAAAGCGAATGTAAAGGCACACTGTGACACAGAATAATACTGTACGTAAATATGCAATGTAGTGTTGATGTACTGTATACTTTATAATGACCACGCACTCTAGCTCAAACATGCAAGAGTCAAATAAGTAATGAGCTCCCACATGCATTCCATTCCTCGCCCACGGCATGTACACAGTTGTTTGTGCATATAGTGGTGTCTTGGAATAGTAACTGTCTGACAAAGACCAGCTATACCATATTATATATATAGGACTCCTACGCAGTTCTAGTAGTACAACACACGCAAACACGTGTCTGTGACACTGACTTGCACATATACAAATACACACACACTTCAAAAGCATGCATATATGCAAGCATGCACAAACACTCACACACACACACACACACACACACACACACACACACACACACACACACACACACACACACACACACACACACACACACACACACACACACACACACACACACACACACACACACACACACACACACACACACACACACACACACACACACACACACACACACACACACACACACACACACATCGATGACACAATACATCAGTACACACACACATACACACATTGCCCCACCAGTAACTTCTGATATAATAGTATTAAATTGTGCAGTTGAGTATATGCACAGATTATACCATGCACATAAGGATGTACATATACACATGCGTTATGCATGCACAGATGCCCACACCCACAACACCTGCACACACTCCTACACACACTCTTACAAACATGTACACACATCACACACAATGTTATAGTGTACTGATTATTACACCAGTTAAATGAAGCACTTTCCCCTCTTGAAGCTGAAGAACATCTGGGCGAATACGCGATGTTGATTATTTTATAGGTTCTGTGACTCTATTTCCCTCTTGAAGTTACACGTTGTGGCAAAGAGCCTCTACAAGAATGACAAATGCTGAGTCAACATTATGCATGTGGGTATACTGACTGCAGACTTAGGCCTCAGAAGACAGGAATGCAATAACTATGGGGGAGGAAGAGATTGTGGAATGTGATGCACGTGTGATGTGTGTGTGAAGTCAGAGGTAGAGAAGGTATAAAAGAATGTACTGCTTGCAACACTCCAGCAGCCAGATTGGTGAGAAACAAAGTTCAGAAATGTACATCGAAGGAATGAGAGTGAACCGTTTTAACATCATGAATCTTGCTCTGTTTGGCACCATCTTTCTCCTCCTCCACTTTGGAGTGGATGCTCAAAGCAGCTCTACCTGCTCCCTCCCTGGACTGCCTGGATAGGATGGGTTGCCAGGACAACCAGGGAGGGACGGCCGTGATGGCTTGTCTGGACCTGTGGGCCGTCCAGGAGGTAAGCTGGACTATTTCTGTACTATAATTGCAATGCCATTTAGACAAAGCTGATGCATGCAGAGTGCACTAATGAATACTACCAACCATTGCAGCACCTGGAGCTGATGGACCAGCTGGCACTGCTGGACCACCTGGTGAACAGGGCCCCCCTGGACCTGCCTCAGGAGGAACGACTTACATCCGCTGGGGGAGGACAGTGTGCCCGAATATTACTGGAACAGAGCTAGTTTATGAAGGCCTCGCTGCAGGCAGTTTCTGGAACCAACAGAGTGGGGGAGCCAACTACATCTGTACAGCGGCTGGAGCTGATGTTGAGTACCACCCTGAAGCTACCACTAAGAATGCAGGTTCTGCTTTATTGCATGGTACTGAATATCAGTTAGTTAGTGGACAAGCACTGACTGATTTGAATGATCACAATGCCCCCTGTGCGGTGTGCGAAGTGTCCTCTCGTTCCAAGCAGATCATGATCCCAGGAAGATACACCTGCCCTGATACATGGACAGTGGAATACAGCGGGTGGTTGGTAGCTGAACTCCATGTCAGAAGTATGTACATCTGCCTAGACAAAACTCCTGAAACAGTGCCAGGAGCAGTTGCAATAGCTAACACCAATGGTGCTCTGATGTGGCATGTTGCGGCTGACTGCAGCAGCGGCCTTCCATGCCCAAACTATGACGAGAGAAAAGAGCTGTCTTGCGTTGTGTGCACCAAGTAGAGTGGAGGACCATAGAAGCAGTGGAACTCTCTAGTTTTAGTTTGTGTGCTACTGAACAGACTTTCCTGTATTGTACATGTATAGGCCTGTAGGTATTACCATTGAGCTCAATAGGAGCTGTGGACTTGTAGTACAACTGGAGCACTTACAGTAGGTACATACATGGCATTGTACAATGTCAGTACTGTATAACCATGGCAGTAGTTGTGTACAATTCTGTTGTATTTGATTGGTCAGTCCACATGAGTGCATGGGATGTCAGCCATTCTCTGAATGGAATGTTGGTCAATTGACAGCATATGACATCATTAGCCACTCAATGTGGAATGATGCCATTCAGTAGAGTGCAGGTGTTCTCTGTAATTTGTGTGTTTGTTGTTTTCCCATAGACGTATATGAGGCATTGCTATAGGGTTAGGGGAGGGTTTAGAGACTAAGAACAGGAATTCTTTGTGATCGTTAAGAACAAAGTGCCCTTAGACAAAAGAACTACAGTACAGTGTTACTTGTCACTGTTTTAGTAATCATTACATCACTTTTTGGTAGGTTTCTGTAGACTGAGATGTCTAAATATTTCCAGCAGAAATTTCAAGCACGGCTGATCTGCAAAAACCGCAAACATTAAACTTAAAATTAAAACAAAAAATTAAAGCTCATACAGAATTATCCGTTGTTAGCAGTCACATGACTTGATAGTGCACACTAATTCAGAGCAGGAAAGTGGGCATTCCCAATATTCATATATACTAGCAGAGAAATAAGAGTGAAGTGAGGTGTTGCAGGCACAAACACAACTGTACATTGTACTTGGCTAACATTTGCACCCTGTCAAGGACTAGAGGCGGCCTACAGTACTGATAAGACACTTGCCATTGTCATATATATTGCATTAAATTGCGCATTTCTATTTTGAGGATGTACGTACATATTGACAGATCCTGCATTTTCAAGTTTTGCAGCTGCTAGAGAAAGTGGTGTTGAAAGATTCGTGCATGAAATATTCGCAGATGTGCATAAATGTGCCTCTTGCAGTGGTGCTCCCGGCTATCTTTCTCTTCTCATATATATGATGAAATTGTTGGCTTGTGTCAAGAGGTTTTTCTCTGATTCGTGCGAAGCTGCCACCACCTTTTGCTCAGCCTTGCATGTGCAGTGCTTTACCCTTATCTGTTCAGAGACTAAGAATAGGCATTCTTCATGACCATTAAGAGCAAAGTGTCCCAGGTCATTTGCAAAGAATATCCATTACAGTGTTACTGGTCGACCAGCATTTTAGTAACCACTACGTCACTTTTTGGTAGGTTTCTGTATGCTGAGATGTCTAAATATTCATGGCTGAAATTTTCACACACGGTTGATCTGCAAAAACTGCATACATTAAACCTGCAAAAATTAGAGCTCATACGGTACTATCCATTATTAGCAGTCACATGACTTGCTGGTGAACACTGTTTCGTAGCAGGGAAGTAATATAGCATTCCTGATATTTGCAGTAGCAGAGACAGGAGAGTGAAGTGAAGTGTTGCAAACATACATGAGCAGTGGATGTGAATCTAAGGCATTCAGAATCATTTTACATGACATAAATTATTAGCATAGCAATATTACAAAATGATCATAGATGGCATCCACATTGTGGGCCGGCCTTTTGAATCATCACGTTCTATTGTTTTTGTGGCTGTGTAGAATTAAGGCACACAGCACAGAGATGATCACATCTGACAAGTGAAAATGGTAGGAGAGTGTAGGTGTTCTTGAAGAACGGTATGAGTGTGAAGATGGTTACTTCTCAATGTACTAATTAATCCACCACATGCCTGCAGTAAAGGACTGTCAGGTGAGGCACAGGAGTAGCTATAGTCCAGACACATCCTCAAGCTGCTGTGCCCACTCAACAATATACATGGAGAGTTCACTCCGTTCAAACCTACTCATAAGCAAGACTGAACCAACTTGCTAACCCAATTCAAACTGGGCCAAGTGGACTACGTATGTAAAATCATCAACGGGTTTGCCCGATTTCAGCACGTGTGAAAGGAGCATATAAGAACCATTTGGGTGGCTATCCGAAGTGTTGGGTTGGTTCTACCCTAACTGTTGCTTCCACTGCTCACTATTGACAGGGCCAGTGCACTGACAATAAGCAATCTCGTGTCTCATACTCCAACTAGTGCACACCTGCATGTCCTCACTGTCCCCTCCTCCTGCCCCGGCGCCCCTCCCCTTCCCTTCCTGTGTGCCTTGGGTGTGATGAGAGAGGGTACATTGCTCTGGCCATGGAAGAGAGCAGGGTTGGAATGTTCTGTTGGGCATAGTCTCTATTGCATCTGAAGAGAGATGGGAAGAGCAGCAAGGGATAGTGAGGAAACATGTTACACAACAATACACAAGATTATTCACACACTCGCTGAACCAACTTGCTAACCCTAAGCACATGCACACACTCCTACTCCCCCTCCCCTCACCTCTCAATCTCTATCCTCCGTGGGGTCACTCCCACTTGAGTGTCAAAGGCCAATTGCACCTTGGGGTCCCAGCTGTGTACTGCAAAGTCCTACACACAACACAGGTACACACACACACACACACATCATGTACACATGTACGTATGTGACGACTACAAACAACACACTGTACATGTCACTGTGTACGGGCAGCTGAAAGAACATGTAATAGTGCACGCACGCACACACACACCGACATGCACACACACATGCGCGCACACACAAACACAACATACAGCAGATAGTCATGAAGTGAGTTGAGTGGTGAGACCATGGCTCTGTGCCTTCGATGCAAGGTGTCCGCAAAGATGCGGAATTTGAAACTGGGACACTACTCATAGAAGGAGGAGGAGAGGCAGGAAGTGAAGGGTTAGGGTAGTGGCAGAACAAGGTAACAGAAACTGACTGAACAAGGTGTACACGAGGCATACACACGTACCAGGAGGACAGTGGAGCGTCTGTCTGGTCTTGGTGACTGATCCGACGTCTCCTAGCGAATAAGGCAACATTTAACAGAGACACAGAAATAGAACACATAACCTTATCATGAATAGCACATCCTAATGCATGGCTACAGACCTAGATCCGTACACCTAATCTAACTCTGCACGAAACAGCTGGTAAGGACACAAAGCCGTCGCCGTACCGAGCACTGCTGCACAACTACGCACCGTCACTCTGTCCTTCGCTCCGGGTTGACGATTTCTGAGTAGAACCCCCACGGGCTGGCTCCAAGGGCCTTCCCTCTCCCCCGCGAGTTGAGCAGCTCGCGGTGACCCACTCCGCTACGAGTTCCAGGACGGGAGGTCATTGTGTACAGCTTGACTCAGTCCGCAGACATGTTTGTGCTGCAAAAGGCGCGGCGCCGAAACCATATGACAACGTCCACGTCGCCACGTACGGCCCACAATGCCGTGCAGTTGTATGCGAGCAGGACAATCCTATTATATGCAGCATAGGCTCGAACCATGACGTAATTTTGGGTGCGCATAATAGTCATGCAATCTAGTGGGTCCAGCTAGCTACAGCAATCCCACGCATACAAGCTCAATGCAGGGGCTATAGGGTGGCTGCATTATGAAATATATTACTGTAATTACAGCTAAACTGTTCTGTATGATCATGACCTATACACCAATCAGGATTCAGGCGTGCACAATACAAAGTAATGAATGTATAATTGCATGGTTACACATGTACATGCTGACTGCAAGATGGATCCTGAAACTCACATAGTATATAACTACACATAACTACCCATGATTTATGTTTTAGCTAAACATTCCCTGTGTATAAATTAAAGTAGGGAAAATGCTGAATGTCCTGGCATGTGTGTGCATGGCTAGTTATAGTCTGGTGCGCTAGCCCCAACTTCCTGCCCCCAATTGCATGTGGGCGAGAAAGTCGGCCAACTTTCTCGCCCACGCGCAATCGGGGGCAGGAAGTTGGGGCTAGCGCGCCAGACTAGGCCAGTTAAGAATAAGCTATTCACATACCAGGAAATTTGCTGGAATCAAATTCATGCCATGCATCAATTAAGGTCATGTTTATATAGTGACAACTTTGTATAATGTACATTGTCATGTATACACATATGTAGCTGCCGTCTGGTGTTCATGTCAGGTGTCCAACTTTACAATGACCTCATGCAGGCTCTGGAGAAATGAGAAAACGAACAATGTCACACAATTTGGACAATTGACCACAGCAGTAAAGTCAACCTCATACATGCATGCACACACACACACGCATGCCTGCACACATGCACACATACATGCATGCACACACACGCACGCGCACACACACACATGCTCGCAGGCACACACACATGCTCGAACGCACACACACGTACACATACTGTACATACATGCACACACACGCACGCGCACGCACACACACACACACACACACACACAACAAACAGCAGAAGGATGTAGTAAGTTAGTGGTAGTACCATTGCTCTGGGCCCTCAAGATGACACATGCATAGTGATGAACTATAACACACTGTACATGTCACTATGTAACAGATGTGACAACCTCCATGATGACAATGTCCTACACATTAGGAGGTGACTAGCTCTGAAATGTGTACATGCATCAACTCATCTGCTGTCACATAATTAAATCACACACACAGTATTACAGTGACAGCAATCCAATAACAGAGACAAGAGGTGTATACCCGAGACATATCTACACATTAGCACATGTAGTGGACAAACAACAATTTGTAATTTAATCTTTGACATCAAACACTTTTGGCCCATGTAACTGTGATTGAGGTGGACTGACTTCAGAATGGTTTCAAAACTGGTTAACAGTTGGTTGTGAGAAGGAGGAGACTGACACATGCACAGATAGTAGACAGTGTGTGGATGTGCATATGTATGTAGTTAGAACTCAATGTTACAACTGCCCCCCCCTCCAGTCACATACTGTAACTGTAAAGACCAACTACATAGATGCATAAGTCGTTAAATGCGTCATCAGCCACGGCTCATTTGATTGATCAGTTTATACTGTACTGCCAGATTCATGGCACATACAACCAACTGTAGCAACTCGCTGCCAGGAATGGTGGAATGTACCACTACAACAACATGCCCTCCACCTGTGGTACAAGTGTAGTCTGGGACATGACCACACATGTACAGTTACTCTCAACTACCAAAGTGCAACACATAATATTGCCACATGCATGTATATACATACATACATACATACATACATATGCCTGTTTGAATATAATACTGTTTGCTTATTTTAGTACAGCATGTACAGCATGTGTAACCATGTGCATACTGTACTTGCAGTGCACATTTGTGTATAAATGTACGTATATACACCCACAACAGTGCATGTATTAGTGCCAGTTCATGTGGTATACTTGTGTGTGCTGTTGTATACATACATACATACATGTGTGCATGTGTGTATATATGTCCTTCCGTTGGTAGAGATAACGAATAGCAGTCAGCTGTTCTTGCTTGAGCACAATACTAGAAAGTCCAACGCAAGAAAGAGCGTACGACAGAGCGTCAGTGAATAGCCTGTCCTTTGTAACCTGCGCAGTAGCCATTACTGTAGTTGACTTTTACGGATAATATACGGATGTGTCGGTTTCTGTTACCCTACTTTTGGGGCCGGGAAAATTTGCACATGCGCAAACAGTGTATACCAGGCCGTCTTTCCCGCCCATGCTAATTATCGCGGATAGCCTGGGGACGAGGCTACTTGCTGATTGACAAGATTAGGTATACGGAGTCCATGCAAGATCAAAACATGTTCTTACTGTGAAACATTTAGATGTTCCTACAGACTGTTTTTAGGCAGCGTCCATACCGGTACCAGTATTTGGGAATCACTTTCACAATTTTAGACAAGTTTTTATGAATACCTACAATAGAATTATTCAGTGTTACTATAGAGCTAGACATTTTATACAGATATATGTTATGCATGTTCATGTATCATACCATACCTTAAAGATTTACAGTGTGAAATGTCCCACTTTTGGGTTATTCCATAGGTATCCCAACAGCACCTTATTTATGGTAGGGGCTTCTTCACTCTAGTGCACACACTCAATCATGGCTTTCACTTCAGCTGGACCTTCACAGACTGACTTGCAGAGTACGTGAACTGGTTACAGAACCTGTTACTGACACGACCTTAGCTGTAAGATATGACCATATACCTAGGCCTGTATTCATAGTACACCTGTAGTACATTTTAACCTTTTCTGCCAAGCACTGCAATTAATTTATCTCTGAAACAAACAGGAGGAAAAACGGCCACTAAAGAGAAAGGTTGACCAACATGTCCAATTAATGTAGCATTATCACCTTGAAGTGCACCCTTGACTGAAATTTTTGTCCTCGTATGCAGACAAATCCTAACAGCACTTGCAGCATCAGGGCTAATCATCTTTGTGTGCAATTAAATTAGCTATACTTGTATTTCCTACAGAGCCAACGTTTCATTAATGTACGTAGCTGCAGGCTACAGATTATTCAATTTTGGTGAAATATACTTTTTGCTCTCCAGGCAATCTTATAGCTAGTGGGGTAATTATGTCAACCCTCCACCCCCCAAGTGGACCACTAAGAATTGCAGAAATGCTCACGAGATGGGTTACCTTGCTTGCTGAAATGGTCCACTCTGTCCCCTCCTCCTGCCCCGCCCCTCCCCTCCCCTCCCTGTGCGCCTTGGGTATGATGAAGGAGGGGTCCACTCCTCTGGAGGAGAGGAGGACTGGGATGTGCTGTTGGGCATAGTCCCTCTTGAATCTGAAGAGAGATGGGAAGGAGCAGTAAGGGACAGTGAGGAACATGTTGAAGAACAACATTACTTGAGATCAAGCACACACACCAGCACGCACACCTACTCCCCCTCCCCTCACCTCTCAATCTCTATCCTCCGTGGGGTCACTCCCACTTGAGTGTCAAAGGCCAATTGCACCTTGGGGTCCCAGCTGTGTACTGCAAAGTCCTACACACAACACAGGTACACACACACACACACATCATGTACACATGTATGTGACATGTACAACTATATACAAACAACACACTGTACATGGCACTGTGTAAACAGATGTGACAACCTCCATGATGGTACATGTATATGGACAATGTCTCCAAAGGGTTCACGTGCACAGACAGCTATGTATAACTCATTGGCCGGTGCACAACACACACACAATGCACTGATGCAATGAATTAATGGTGGGACCATTGCTTGGGCTTCAAGTTGACACATGTTACTATGTAAACTGGTGTAACAACCTCTGTTTATGAAAATGGAAAGTTGCAGCTAGTGCACGTACACACAGCAAATCTTTTCTTGCATTCTATACAGTCCCACATTGTTGTTCACATGAATGTTGTGTATATGTATGCTACAAACCGGTAATACACAAGTAAAGTTGTGCATAGGTGGTTTCCTGGTCGAAGCTGAAATGGCACAGTTTAGGCTGTGTTTTCTAAACCGTGAACTGAAAGTAATTCAAGTGCTTCCTAGTTGAGAGCATTTGAAGAAATAACTTAGTTTGTTGCTTAGGAAACATGTTACGTGAGATCGAGTCAACAGTTATATTTTATTTTTATCAGTGCAGATAAGCACGTTTCACATTCAAGTTGCTGAATACATGTTTCCACACTCAAAACAACAGGTCCACATTGCATGTACACAATTCTTATACAGTTTATATGACATGGTACTAAGCTTAGGCATGGCAGTCGCACTGGAATCTGGTGTGCTCCCTGCAGTTATCAATTCACACCAATTAATACTGTGATCATCACTTCAAGTTTCTAACAGTGTTGGGAGGGGAGGAGTCTGTGAGAATGTGATGCACGTGTGATGTGTGTGTGAGGTCAGAGGTAGAGAAGGTATAAAATGATGTACTGCTTGCAACACTCCAGCAGCCAGATTGGTGAGAAACAAACTTAAGTAACGTCAAGAGTAGATAAGAGATGAGAGTATGCAACCGCGTATCCCTGCGTGTATAACAGCATTTTTCTAAAATGACGTAGCAACACGTCATACGTGAGCATGGTAACGCTACTTAATATTCTGATGTAATGGATGAATACTATTAAATCGATTCTCCTGTCTGTACGTACTCGGCATCGATTGCGCAGCTCTTCGGTTTGTTAGTCGGGAATTTCAACGATGTCCAGGACCAGCTGGTTGACGCCGGGCTCTTCACTGAATAGATCGAACCCAGAATTTAATGCGTAGTCACCGTGAAACTCGGAGGACAGCATTGCAGAGCCGTGGATGGCAGCGCTGTGACCCAAATCCACGCTTGCTGTCCTGGTCCTTCCTCACAGGTGCTGCAGAGGTGTCCTGTACATTGTTGCAACTCCCGACTAACAAACCGAAGGGCTCACAATCGATGCTGGGTACATACAGACTGGCAGATCGAGTTAATAGTATTCATCCATTACATCAGAATATTAAGTAGCGTTACCATGCCCACGTGTGATGCGTTGCTGCGTCATTTTAGAAAAATGCTGTTACGGGTGCGTATACGCGGTTGCACACTCTCATCTCTTATCTACTCTTGGTAACGTATATTGAAGGAATGAGAATGAACAGTTTCAATGTGATGAACCTTGCCCTGTTTGGCACCATCCTTCTCCTCCTCCACTTTGGAGTGGAAGCAGAAAGCAGCTCTACCTGCTCCCTCCCTGGACTGCCTGGAAGAGATGGGTTACCAGGGCAACCAGGGAGGGATGGTCGTGATGGCTTGTCTGGACCTGTGGGCCCTCCAGGAGGTAAGCTGGAAATTTCCGTACTACCATTGTGATGCCATTTAGACAAAGCTGCTGCTTGTTGAAGGCAGTAATGAATACTACCAACCATTGCAGCACCTGGAGCTGATGGGCTAAATGGTGTTTCTGGTCCACCTGGTGAACAGGGCCCTCCTGGACCGGCCACAGGAGGAACGACTTACATTCGCTGGGGGAGGACAGTCTGCCCAAATGTTACTGGAACAGAGCTTGTTTATGAAGGCCTCATGGCAGGCACTTACTTTTCAACCCAGGGTGGGGGAGCCAACTACATCTGTACAGCAAGTGGAGATGATGCTGAGTACCACCCTGAAGCTACCACTAGAAACTTAGGTGATAGTGTTTTGTATGGTGTGGAATATGAAACCAGAAGTGGACAAGCACTGACTCATTTGTTAGAACACAATGCCCCTTGTGCTGTGTGTGAAGTGTCCTCTCGTTCCAAGCAGATCATGATCCCAGGAAGATACACCTGCCCTGATACATGGACAGTGGAGTACAGCGGGTGGTTGATGTCTGGAAAGCATAGCCATCGCAGATCAATGCACATCTGCCTGGACAAGACTCCTGAAACAGTAATAGGAAAGGCAGCTAACACGGCTGGTGCTTATCTGTACCACGTTGAGGCTGACTGCGGTAGCGCTGGCCTTCCATGCCCCAACTATGACCAGACAAAGGAGCTGTCCTGTGTTGTGTGCACCAAGTAGAGTGGAGGACCATAGAAGCAGTGGAACTCTCTAGTTTTAGTTTGTGTGCTACTGAACAGAGTTTCCTGTATTGTACATGTATAGGCCTGTAGGTATTACCATTGAGCTCAATAGGAGCTGTGGACTTGTAGTACAACTAGAGTACTTGCAGTAGGTACATACATGGCATTGTACAACGTCAGTACTGTATAACCATGGCAGTAGTTGTGTACAATTCTGTTGTATTTGATTGGTCAGTACACATGAGTGCATGGGATGTCAGCCATTCTCTGAATGGAATGTTGGCCAATTGACAGCATATGACATCATTAGCCACTATGTGGAATGATGGCATTACAATGCATGGATTCTCAGTGTTTGTGTGTGAGATGAATGCAGTAGTTCACAGTTGTAGAGGCAGGTATACATACGAAGATGAACAATACAAACACACATGTGAAGGCGACTTATGCATACAAAACCATACACAAATGAACATGCATATATATAGTCTCATGTAGCCTAGACCTATTCCTTTTTGTTATTGTGCAATAACTAGGTGGATAGGCCTGTAAGTTCAGTAACTGTTCAAAGTCTGTGGAAAGATGGACAAGGTGTGAATATAAGACCTCTTTGATGTGGTACCACAGTTGTCATAAGCGAGTCATCGAAAATGGCAGCAAGTGTTGGAGTGAGCAAAGACGAAGTGGAACGAGACCATAATACCGCGTTAGTGCGTGTGGCAATGGCCGAAGCAGGGTTCCAAGATCTAAAGCCAGAGCAGATGCAAGCCATCTTAGAAATCATCAATGGTCGTGATATTTTCGTATCGCTTCCTACTGGCTACAGTAAATCACTATTTACAGATTGATGCCCTTGTCATTGAGCGAGTGCAGGGAAGACCAGAAAATACATCTGTCACCGTTTGCAGTTGTTTACAGAAGTAGCAGTTTGCCATCTCAGTCTTTGTTGCTGTATAGACGTGCACACGCATCGTGTAACACCTAATCAACACCTCTGAATTATAATCCAACAAAGGTGTTAAGTGAACAGTGGCAGTGCATGGGTGAAACAGCTTATGCTTAGGAAAACTCCCAGACCCTTTCATCCCTATTATGCAACAGTAGAAATGGAGGAAAGGGTCTGAGCTACGCGAGACTAGTGTGTATACAACATACAAACAAACACAGAGGGGTCGATGAACCATTTCCATCACTACTATCTCACTACATTGCTTGTGTGTACTATGCTACAATGTTATGGATTTTGCTATAATGGTATGTATAAGTCTGGGACACGACCAAATGTGATTATCTATGTAGCTACAAAAGGGTACCTTAAAACACACCTCCTAGTGAACCAAGTTTGCATAACATGTATGAAACAACTTTTAGAGTGCTCCCACAGAAAGGAGATGTGTAACTAAATTTTAACTATTACATTCTGTATTTAGTGTTTAACATCATGCTGCATGGTGCCATTAAATATTTCAGTACAGGCTTTGGGAGCCTCTTGCATAAAGAAAGCAGGCATTTCCTTCCTTTATGCTCTCAGTAAGGAGCTCCAAGCTCAAAGCTTACTGCATGATTTATCCATTATGATTTATTCATTATGCCTTTGGCCAATTACAGCAGTAGCTGAAAATGAATCAACCAATACAGGCCTGGTCTAAAATAGAGGCTGGGTTCAAATTGAATTTAGCTGGTTCTGGAATACACATTGGCACTCTTCAGCATCTGAGGTTCATGCTTTAGGTATGAATCAACCGAAGCTGGCACGTGGTGACTGGAGTCCCTGCTGCAGTAGCGATGGCCAAAAGAAAGTGCACTGCATTCTTTTTCCTGTAGCTATATAAAGATATGAAGTGAATGCAGAAGGTCCGTAAAAGGAACTGCTGTGAGGGAAATGGGCATAGCTGGAACAGACCAAATTGTAAGCTTGCCAGCCTCCACCTCATTTCACACATGATATCAACTATGCACAGAGTGGAGGACCTTAGGAGAACCTCCACCAAGTGGATGCAGCAGTACAAAGCCTCACAGATGTTAAATTGTGCTGTAACCGTCATCTTATGGAAGCATGACATCAGCAAAACAGTGGTATACCAGGCCCTTTTCCTTTCTCATGCAATTAATGAAAAGTGCCTGGGTACAAGGCTAATCCTTACTTGTGCACTGTTCACATATCACAAGGGATAGTTAACACAAGTAGCAATGGAGGGTGGGACCTGAAGAAATAGAGTGTACATCGATTACATGGGAAATTTGACGCTAAAGCCATTTGTGTTACAGGGAATTGTGTAGTGGTCATGTGCAGATCGTTAATGGACTTCAGTCCTCATCAGTACAAGCTTAACCGTAGCTGTACCTTAACCCTGTGACTCCATATATGACTAACACTTTATGCTGTGGGCATGGCTTCGAGCTAATGCTAAAGAAAGGTCTAGTAACAGTCCTAAAACACCAGGTACATACACACACGCATGCACGAATGCATGCATGCATGCAAGCATGCACTCATGCAAGCATGCACTCATGCACACATACAAGCATGCACTCATGCACACACACCAAGCATGCACTCATACACACACATAAGCATGCACTCATGCACACATACAAGCATGCACTCATGCATGCATACACACATTTTAAACTATATCCGTGAGTTCTTGCAACAAGTGATGTTCACAGCAAGGTTTACAAAGTGCGTCAACACTTTTACTCCAAGGTCCCACTCCCGACACCACTTCAGACATTTCGCAAATGATTTGGGACCACAAACTCACTGTGATTGTCATGCTAACAAAGGTTTAAGAGAATGGAAAGTTGCAGCTAGTGTACGTACACACAGCAAAACTTTTCCTGCATTTCATACAGTCTCTCATTGTTGTTCACGTGAATGCAGTGGATACCAGGTACTGTAGCTATGTTACAAACCGGTAATACACAAGTACAGTTGTGCATAGGTGGTTTCCTGGTCGAAACTGAAATAGCATAGGTTGCTGTATACAGCTATAGTTTATGCTGTGTTTCCTGAACTGTGAACTGAATGCACATTTGAGTATTTCCTATATTGTTGAGGCAGTTGAAGAAGTAACTCAGTTTGTTGTTAGGAAACATATTACGTGAGAGTCAACAGTTTTGTTTACCAGTGGAGGTGAGCACATGTTTCTCATTCAAGTTGCTGAATACATATGCATGTTTCCTCACTCAAAACAACAGGTCCACATTGCATGTACACAATTCTTATACAGTTTCTATGACATGGTATTTAGTTTGGGAGAGGCAGTCACACCATGTAACATGGTGTGGCAGTGCACTGGAATCCAGTGTGCTCCCTGTAGTCATCAATTCACACCAACTAGTAGAGTGTTCATACTCCAAGTTTCCAACAGTGCATGCATCAACTCAACTGTCTATTAAGTAACTCCTGCCCTTGTACATACAAGGCAACTAGTAGTACACATAGTAGTACAGTTGGTGCTTTACATGTGTACATGTATGGTGGGGAGCATGCAGTGAGGGGTGATGGGTGGAGTGCAGGGAGGGTCAGTTGTGTCACTACTGTAACTGAGGTCTCAGGCAGGAAGTCAGGAATGAGACATTAAGGAGGGAGTATACCTTGGAATGTGATGTGCAAGTGATGATTTAAAAGCAATGTGCGAAAATTGAACAACACATACACAATAGATGTGTATGCAGGGTATAAAATCACTCACACTGGGCCACACTACTGCTAATATGATTGGTGATAGGAAAGCTTGTTCACTACATTGACAGCAGGAGAATGAACAGCTGATCTCAATACATTTCATTCTATTTTTGCCCTCCTTCCACTTGCTCCCTTCTTGAACTACCTGGTAGGGATGGGTTGCCAGAACAACCAGGGAGGGATGGCCACGATGGCTCCTCTGGACTTGTGGGCCCTCTAGGAGGTAATCTAGGTACCTTGTCACCCATTACAATGCATCTAACTGCGATATGCAATATCCATTGCAATATTCATTGTGATATGTCTGCCATTATGACAAAGTTGCTGCAGGCAGAGTGATGGCATACACATGTAATAATGAAACACTACCAAACACTGCATCACTTGGAGCTGATGGGCCAGGTGTACATGTCATTGCCAGTCCACCTGGTGAACAGGGCCCTCCTGGACCCACTGATGCACCAGGTACATGCCTCATGCAGGAGGAATGACTTATATATATATATATATTGTTGGGCGAGGATACCTTGCTCCAATATTACGGAACTGAGAACAGTTATGAAGGCCTTACTGCATGCAGTCTCGCTTATGCACAATAATGGGGGAACCAAATATTTTCATAGATTCATAGATAGAGCAAGTGGAGAGATAACATTGAGCACCAAATCTAGAAGTGAACAAGAACAATGGACCACAAAGAGCATTGTGGTTGAACACTATGCTCCTTGTGTTGCATGTGTCGTATTCCTCATTCCAAGCTGATCACGATCGTAGGATGATACACCTGCCCTGGTACATGGGCAGTGGAGTACAGTGGGATGCTGGTGACTCAACACCAAGGATTTCACTGAACCACGCATTTTCAAGTTTGCAGATGCTAGAGAAAGAGGTGTTGAAAGATTCGTGCGTGAAATATTCGTAGATGTTCATAATTGTGCCTCTTGCAGTGGTGCTCCTGGCTATCATTCTCTTCTCATATATATGATGAAATTGTTGGCTTGTGTCAAGAGGTTTTTCTCTCATTCCTGCGAAGCTCCCACCACCTTTTGCTCAGCCTTGCATGTGCGGTGCTTTACCCATATCTGTTCAGAGACTGAGAATAGGCATTCTTCATGACCATTAAGAACAAAGTGTCCCAGGTCAATTGCAAAGAAGATCCATTACAGTGTTACTCGTCACCGTTTTAGTAACCACTACGTCACCTTTTGGTAGGTTTCTGTATACTGAGATGTTTAAATATTCATGGCTGAAATTTTCACGCACGGTTGATCTGCAAAATCTGCAAACATTAAACCCACAAAATTAAAGCTCATACGGTACTATCCATTATTAGTAGTCCCTTGCTGGTGCACACTGTTTCATAGCAGGGAAGTGGGCATTCTTGATATTTGCAGTAGCAGAGACATGAGAGTGAAGTGAAGTGTTGCAAACATTCATGAGTTGAGGATGTGAATCTAAGGCATTCGGTATCATTTTACATGGCATAAACCATTGTTCATTAGCATAGTAATATTACAAAGTGATCATAGATGGCATCCACATGCATTGTGGGCTCACGTTCTCTTGTTCTTGTGGCTGTGTAGAATTAAGGCACACAGCACAGAGGTGATGACATCTCATAAGTGACATTAGTAGGAGAGTGTAGGTGTTGCTGAAGAACGGTATGAGCATGGAGATGGTTATTTCTCAATGTACTGATTAATCTGGCCATCACATGCCTGCAGTAAAGGACTGTCAGGCGAGGCACAGGAGTAGCTATAGTCCAGACACATCCTCATGCTGCTGTACCCACTCAACAATGGAGAGTTCGCTCAGTTCAAACCTATATCATAAGTAAGGACTAACCAACTTGCTAGCCCAATTCAAACTGGGTTAAGTGGACTACGTACGTGAAATCATCAACTTGGGTTCAGTCAATTTCAGCACGTGTGAAAGGAGCATAACTATAAGAACCATTTGGGTGGCTATCTGAAGTGTTGGTTTGGTTCTACCCTAACTGTTGCTTCCACTGCTCACTATTGACAGGCCCAGTGCACTGACAAAAGCAATTACACCTACATGCTGGAATGGTCCTCCCTGTCCCCTTCTCCTGCCCTGCCCCTCCCCTTTCCTTCCTGTGTGCCTTGGGTATGATGAAGGAGGGGGTACATTGCTCTGGAAGAGAGCAGGGTTGGAATGTTTTGTTGGGTATAGTCTCTATTGCATCTGAAGAGAGATGGGAAGAGCAGCAAGGGACAGTGAAGAAACATGTTACACAACAATACACAAGATCATGCACACACTCGTTGAACCAACTTGCTAACGCTAAGCACATGCACACACTCGTACTCCCTCTCCCCTCACCTCTCAGTCTCTATCCTCCGTGGGGTCACTCCCACTTGAGTGTCAAAGGCCAATTGCACCTTGGGGTCCCAGCTGTGTACTGCAAAGTCCTACTCACAACACAGGTACACACACACACACACACACACACACACACACACACACACACACACACACACACACACACACACACACACACACACACACACACACACACACACACACACACACACACACACACACACACACAGCGCACACCCACACACACACAACATACAGCAGATAGCCATGAGGTGAGTTGAGTGGTGGGACCATGGCTCTGTGCCTTCAATGCAAGGTGTCCGCAAAGATGTGGAATTTGAAACTGGGGCACTACTCATAGAAGGAGGAGGAGAGGCAGGAAGTGAAGGGTTAGGGTAGTGGCAGAACAAGGTAACAGAAACTGACTGAACAAGGTGTACACGAGGCATACACACGTACCAGGAGGACAGTGGAGCGTCTGTCTGGTCTTGGTGACTGTGTTTTGCAGAACGCGAGGTCCAATCCGACGTCTCCTAGCGAATAAGGCAACATTTAACAGAGATACAGAAATAGAACGCATAACCTTATCATGAATAGCACAACCTTATGCATGGCTACAGACCTAGATCAGTACACCTCAACTAACTCTGCACAAGACAGCTGGTAAAGACACAAAGCCGTCGCCGTACTGAGCACTACTGCACAACTACGCACCGTCACTCTGTCCTTCGCTCCAGGGTTGACGATTTCAGAGTAGAACCCCCTCGGGCTAGCTCCAAGGGCCTTCCCTCTCCCCCGCGACTTGAGCAGCTCGCGGTGACTCACTCCGCTACGAGTTCTAGGACGGGAGGTCATTGCCTACAGCCTGACCCACTCCGCAGACATGTTTGTGCTGAAAAGGGCGCGGCTCCGAAACCATATGACAACGTCCACGTCGCCACGTACGGCCCACACTGCCATACAGTTGTATGCGAGCAGGACAATCCTATTATATGCAACACGCATCGATCCTATAGGCTCGAGCCATGACGTAATTTGGGGCGCGCATAATAATCATGCAATCTAGTGGGTCCGACTAGCTCCATGCAATCCCACGCATACAAGCTCAATGCAGGGGGCTATAGGGTGGCTGCATTATATGAAATACATTACTGTAATTACAGCTAAACTGTTCTGTGTGATCATGACCTATACACTGATCACGATTCAGGCGTGCACAATACGATGTAATGAATGTATAATTGCATGGCTGCACATGTACACGCTGACTGCATGATGGATCCTGAAACCATACATATACATAGTATATAACTATATGTACACATAACTACCGATGATTTATATATGTTTTAGCTAAACATTCCCTGTGCATAAAGTGGGGGTAATGCTGAATGTCCCATGCATGTGTGTGCATGGCTAGTTAAGAATAAGCTATTCACATACCAGGAAATTTGCTAGAATCAAAGTCATGCCATGCATCAATTAAAGTCATGTTCAGTGCCAACTTTGTATAATGTACATAGTCATGTATACACATATGTAGCTGCCGTCTGGTGTTCATGTCAGGTGTCCAACTTTACAACTTTACAACGACCTCATGAAGGCTCTGGAGAAATGAGAAAACCAACACTAATACACTTTGGACAATTGACCACAAAAGTAAAGTCAACCTCACGCATACACGCCACACACGCACACATATATGCATGCACGCATGCACACACACACACACACACACACACACACACACACACACACACACACACACACACACACACACACACACACACACACACACACACACACACACACACACACACACACACACACACAACAAGCAGCAGACTGATGCAGAGAGTTAGTGATGGGACCATTGCTCTGGGCCCTCAAGATGACACATGCATAGTGATGAACTATAACACACTGTACATGTCACTATGTAACAGATGTGACAACCTCCATGATGACAATGTCCTACACATTAGGAGGTGACTAGCTCTGAAACTTGAGCAGCCTGCAATGACAGACTTATGCAATGTATACCTCACTATATAAGCCCCAATACAAGACAGGAAGTGATTGCAAAAAATACTGTTTGACTCACTCAGACATGTTCCTTAAAACAGAACGCCACAACCAGTAACCACGGCATGGCGTGCCACACTGCATTCATGACCTCATTCATTCATGTGCACACATGTACAGTCCAAAATGCAACTTATACATTATGCATTTGTCGTTTGGCATGCTTCAATTATAATACCTGTAGGCATGCAGATTCAATTCTAGGAATAATCACTGATATAGTCTGATCATGGAGCCATACAGCTAGCTACTTGCTCAGTGCAAGTAGCTAATGAGGAAGACAACAACATCACACACTTTATCCCACAAATAAGACACAACACAGATCTGCACTGGGTACAGTATCTACTGCTGTTGTGTTCACAAATGTGTGGATGACTTCATGCTGGATGTACATATGTATGTAATTAGAACTCAATGTTACAACTGCCTCCTTCCTCCCCCCCAGTAACATAACTATAAAGACCAGCTATATAGATGCATAAGATGTTAAATGTGTCATCAGCCATGGCTCATCTGATTGGTCAGTTTGTACTGTACTGCCAGATTCATGTTCATGGCACATGCAACCAACTGCAGCAACTCGCCTCCACTGGAGGAATGTCACACCACAGCAACATGCCCACCACCTGTGGTACAGGTGTAGTCTGGGACATGACCACACATGTACAGTTACTCTCAACCATCAACGTGATGACACATAATTAATACATGTCCCTGAAGAAAGCTACCTTTAGTCAACCTCCCCTTTGCCAAAGTACATGGATCAATATTTGGTGGCACCCATCACCTCAAACTGATATAACCTAGCTAATATATGACTGTGTATTTGTGCATGTGTCGATGTGTGTACTT
Organism: Ianthella basta; assembly: GCA_964019415.1. Taxonomy (NCBI): domain Eukaryota; kingdom Metazoa; phylum Porifera; class Demospongiae; order Verongiida; family Ianthellidae; genus Ianthella; species Ianthella basta. The sequence goes on along the minus strand of OZ025869.1, from coordinate 667,631 downwards.
GAGTACATTGCCATGCACATGCATGTATGTACATACATACATACACATTATGCTTGTTTGAATATAATACTGTTTGCATTTTTTTCAGTACAGCATGTACAACATGTGTATTCATGTGTATACTGTACTTGCAGTACGTGCAGATATGTGTATTATTGTAGGTATATACACCCACAACAGTGCATGTATTAGTGCCAGTTCATGTGGTATACTTGTGTGTGTGCTGTTGCATACATACATACATGTGTGCATGTGTATACGCTCATTCATTGGTTACTGTTTGCTCAGTTCATGTGCCATGTTGTCCTGGACAATGTGGTGAGGGTATATTCATGTGTTGACATATGCATGCCCATATATTATACTACTATACTACAATTGTGCATCTGTGCACTGCATACACTGGAGTAGACCATCATACACAAGTTACTAAGCATTGCATGGTTCATGCATCACATGGAGGATAGTTTCAGTGTGTGTCTGAACTATATAGGGAAGTTATGCCTTCCTCTTTGGGGTGCACCTTAGCTCATACACAACTGTGTGATCGAAGAATAAAGGAAGTTTAACACTTTTCTTGGATGTATTGTATGGTAGCTTAGCAACTAAGAAAACAAAGCATTGTTTGGTTTGCACAGAAAAGTCCATTGCAAGTGAGTGTGGTGTGCAAGGTGCTGAGTCAGCAATATGTACAGTATGTGATTATTTATTCTGCATTTGACATCCTGACCATATTCCAATGCTTTGCCACTTCGGAGAAGACTACAATGAGTCACTCAAACTACATGACAAATGTAAACACTACAATTAACAAACACTTGTAGTAAATAAACTCAGTTACAGAAACGGAGACAAAGAAACTACAGCTGCTGACAAAATGGCTACAGAAAACTGCTGCTACAGGAAATTATAGAGTCCCTAACAACTACAGAGAATTACATGAAAACAGAAAGCTACAATATAGACAACTACTGCTGTATGAAGCCAAGCAGCTAAAGAGTTAGTACACGTAAACTTCAAGCAGCTCAATGCCAATTTTGTCATTTGTATTGCCATGCGGATGGCACCAGCGAACTTCAATATCAGAAGTTGCCTCTACCTTCAAGAACTTCCGGAACCAAGGTGCATGAGTTGGATTGCAGCAATTGCTACCACTGTAACAACCTTTGCCGTCCCACAGTGGGGTGGAGGTGTACCATTGCTCGGATGGCGACGTGTGAGTACCTGACTCACAATAGTAGTCAGGGCCAACAAATGATGGAGGAGCTCTACCAGCGTTTAGAGCACAGGGACAGTTGATTGTACCGGAGTCAGATTGGCCTGCTGCATAGCTCCAAATATGTGAACGTTGTCTATTGTACTGGTTAGTGATGGAGAGCCCACTGAGATAGGCACTATTAATTGTATTGAATCCACTTGAGGCACTATAGTGGAAAGCAACATTAATATAATACCCATAACCGACTGCCCTTCCGCACACAAAATTGTAAGGGATGTGATAAGTGTGGAACGTCAGATGATCGCACAGGTACCTGTTACGGTTAGTTGGCCCACACAATAGCTTTCCTGATGCGTTGTACAGTGTCAGAGGGAACCAGGGGGCACCAGGGGCATGTGCCTCCCCTTGAAATTAAAGATTTGAGAGTGCCCCCCTTGAAGATTGACTTGTTTGGAAAAAAATTCAGTGCATTGTTTTGAATACTTAGTCAGCATATTGTATATTTCAGCAAATGATGTTACTTTAATGAAGAACTAACCTTCATCTTTCCCAATAAAGGAGATATATATGTGCCTGGACATTGCCTAGTCTCGTGAGCCAAACCACCATTAGTTGCCTACAATGTAGGCATCTAAATGGTGGTTTAGCTCACAAGAATAGACATTGGCCCACTCTAGTATGCAAGTGCCCCCCATCCTGAATTGTCTTCCTACACCCATGATTAATCTTGCATCCATCACTTACTTGCATGTGTGTTTGTTACATTACACAGTGACGTGCCATTTGACATCCCCTTGACAAAGTAACCTCTCAGTGCACCCATGTGGAGGTAGACATGAAGGCATCCCCAAGGGTTGATTCCACATGTATGCGTGAAGGACAGTGTTTGTGTGTAAGAGATACACTGTACTAGTGAATACAGGTCACATTTATACAATGAAGAGATGCAAATACACACACATGTACTGGTTCACAGTTGTAGAGGCGGTTATGTACACATGAACACTGGAAATGGCAGACATGAAAACATTTCCACAGTTTATAGAGTGTGTGGAACAACGTACAATACACATACTGTGTGAGGTGGAATATATTGCTGCATGGTATAGTCCCTTCGGAATTAGGTCTGCATCTCATTGTATACAATATCATTGCCATGGCTTCATTTGTAGCAGCTGGTCACCGTGTACATGGTCCAGGTCAAATTGAGCTGTTATCTGCCTTAGAAATCATTGTCTAGCAGCTGAAATCACTAACAGCTGCTGCATAAGTAATCGTGGCGGTCACTAACACCCGCAATACTACTTTCAGGAGACAACAGATGATGATTCCACTCTACCCAGTCCTTGTACACTTCATTCTAAACTCAGCAATGCCTCAGCCATAAGAATATATCACAAATGTAATTACTTGCGTTGGCACTTCCTGCTCCTACCCCTCCATTATTCATTCAATTCAAGCTGAAGATGTACAATACACACTGGCAGATGTTAGTCAGACATTCTAAGCAAACAGGGCACCTACATTTAAATTATACTTCTATGTGCTTAGGGCCTTCTATGTACGAACAGTCTACATGTGATTGCTCATGACGTCCTAGTCTGGTTTGCTAACCCTTACGTACTTCTTGCCCGTGTATTGTAGATTTATACCAATCCAAATTAGTGCTAATTATAGTGCGTGTGTTGGAGTGTATGTGTTGGAGTGTATGTGTTGGAGTGTATGTGTTGGAGTGCATGTGTTGGAGTGTGTGTGTTGGAGTGTGTGTGTGTTGGAGTGCGTGTGTTGGAGTGTGTGTGTTGGAGTGTGTGTGTTGGAGTGTGTGTGTGTTAGAGTGTGTGTGTTGGAGTGTGTGTGTGTTGCAGTGCGTGTGTTGGAGTGTGTGTGTTGGAGTGTGTGTGTTGGAGTGTATGTGTTGGAGTGTATGTGTTGGAGTGTATGTGTTGGAGTGTATGTGTTGGAGTGCGCGTGTTGGAGTGCGTGTGTGAGAGTGTATGTGTTTGAGTGTGTGTATTGGATGACACATCTCAAATGTACATCACGTTGTACTCCTGTTATCACTCAATGTAAAGGATAGAGGAATGTTGTTGCTCTGGTGATAGTTTACCTTGCTACAACAGGGGGCAGTCACCAGTTAACATGACTACACTGTATTATTACGTTGTCCTGAATGATGTGCTGTGTGTGTCCAGTGGTGCTCTATACACTACAAGTGTACTGTGTGGCTGGCTACGTGACACTGACAAGGAATGTTGTAGTAGTCGGGATAATTTACCTTACTACAACAGGTGCAGTCACCAGTTAACATGACTACACTGTTATTGGGTGGGTGGATGGGTAGACTGCAGCAGTGGGTGACCAGACATACAGTACATTCATGTACATGTTAATGTGCACACTGTACCTGTAGTACACATTAGTGTATATATACATGTGCAAGCATAACAGTATACATACAGTATGTATATGGGTACCAGATTATACTCTATGTGGTGTACGTGGTATGTTGGTGTACAGATACATTAGCAGGGAGGCCTGCCTTTATGAGTCAAGCTACCTTCAGTGCCATCTTGACACAGGCCAGTGTAGCTACACCAGTTTGTTGGATGCTAGCATCTTGTACACACGGGGTAAGTACAGATACTTGAGACACCAACTGCTACATTGTACAGCTGCATCAATCCCGGTAAGCAGGGTGAACGGTGGTGGAACAATGTGGACAGTACATAAGGAAGAATTTGTGCAAATATGCTGGGGTGACACAAACCATGACGCAAACAGTCTCAATATACATGCAATATGTAGAATTACACAAACATTATGTTAACAGTAGCTAGTTAGCTACTGTAAGTGGCCAATACCAAGTAGGGAATGTCCCCACCCATGTACATGTGCTATGACACAATCATGTGGCCATGCTATGATAAACAGCTGTTGAGTATGATAGCACGATTATACCACAGCTATTTACTATAGCTAACTAGCTATAGAGAATGCCCACAGAAGGAAACCTAAAAGCTAACCATGGTGCTGGTTTCTGGTGTCATGAGGTAGCTGATATACTTTGAATGGAAGAGTCTGAATGCCTTCTCTTTAGCATGGCACGGCTTTCTAAAAGTAAGCAAATCAGATTTTCTCATAAACAGTCCATAAACATACTACTGTACTGATTAGAGATACAAATCCAGCAAATTGTGTGTAGTGTGCTTTTGGTTCGTGCATGCATAATTATACATTTCACTCGTGCAAGTAGAAATGTTAATGCATATTAACACTACCTTCAGCTGTTAATGTAGCAAGTTTGAATGTGCCAAACAACAAAAGAATGGTGCCTTCTCCCATAACTAAGGGAGCTAATTCATATGGCGGGCTTCTTGGGTACGTACAGCAAATCATCCATCTACCCCTTGTGGCCATCCCGATGCAGCGCAACAGAAAGTTTTGCATTTTGGACTCATTGTGTGCAAGCTGCAGTACGAGGAGCTTGCATGTGAACAGATTCGTATATCTACAGTAGCTCCATGAAATATACATGTACAGTAAATGCATGTGTGCATGTGTGTGCTCATTATAGGTAGGTTACTGGTTGCTCAGTAGCTGTTCGACGGTGTTCTGGACAATGTATTGAATGCATACATTCATATCTGCACTGCATGTGTGTCCAGTGCATGGTGTTTCTGACAGCATATGTGCAGTGTGTGATTACGTGACACTGACAAGGAATGTTGTAGTAGTCACGACCATTTGCCTTACTACCACAGGGGGCAGGCACCAGTTAACATGACTACACTGTTATTGGGAATGTTGTGTTGTACCTCTACAGCTGTAGACTACAGCTGCACAGTAGGAGTCACGTACTCAGCACTATGGGGCGCCGTCTGGGTAAAAACACATCTTGAAAATGGGATCTATAATAATCTGGATATATATTATATATCCAGATGTATACAATATACATCCGGATGTATAATTATAGATCCAGATCTATAGTATACATTCGGATGTATATTATATAACCGGATGTATACTATAGATCCGGATGTATATTATAGATCCAGATCTATAATTATACATCTGGATGTATATTATATATCCGGATGTATACTATAGATCCGGATATATATTATAGATCCGGATGTATACTATAGATCCGGATGTATAAATTATATATCCGAATGTATACTATAGATCCAGATATATAAAGGTGGTATAAGATTTAGAAGACCTCCGTTGGACCAATCAGATTACAGCAATGTGTTGCATCATGGTCTAAGTGGGGGTATAGGCACATGATTACGTAACAGGAAGCAATTGTTTACATACCAACCACAATGTAAACAATTACCAATAACAGGAAGGCTCTGCAGCTGCATGGCAGTCCTTAGTGAACCTGCAGCTGAGTGGTCTGAGCACATGGTCTGAGTACATGGTCTCAACAGCAATGGATCCTGAGTGCATCAGAGATATTATCACCAACACTGTGACATCTCTGACCTCGGCGGTGACTGCAGCTGTCAGAAGCCAAGATTTACTGTGTTCCTCACGAGGAAGGGATAACAGTGGAGAAGAAGAGCCCTGTAAGAAAAAGAAGAGACCCAGCTGCCCACTACCATCTAGATTTTTGAGGAAGGACAAAGGGAAACAGAAGAAGGTGGCAGTGAAGACCTGGTCAAAGGATATAGTTTGTCTGCCAGCTGACTATCACAGCAGAAGTCAGGAGCTGCCCATTCCCAGGGGAAACAGTAGAGCCCAACTTGCCAAAGCAGGGTTGATAGGCAAGGTGCTACTGTCATCAGATATGTCAGAGTCAGACATGAGAGCAGAGATTTGCTCTGTCTTCAACGTGGCATTTCATGAAGAAAAAACCTTCCCTTTCAAGTTTCTTCAGACAATAGGGGGTGGATCACGGTGCCTGACTGTCCCATGCACATCGCCAACCTTCCAGTGGACAGCCAAGGAATTGGTGTCCTCAGCAGGAAAAGGTGCCGTGTACATTCTAGCAGAAAAGCAAACCAACACTCCTGACATTGTGGAAGATGATTGTGAAGAAAGCAAGGAAGGAAGCAGTTGGCGGTACGTGTCCACATATATAGCTAACTATTCATGACTGCATGCAACTAAATAAATGGATGTCTGAATGACTATAATAATTCTAATTGTATACTGTTAATATTTTGTGCTCGGTTCATGTATATGTTACGCGCATACCTCCAACCTTATATAATATACAGAGAAAACAGCAGTGATCCAGAGCAGGTAGAAGTATTCTACAGCTTTAATCCTGACGACTTGGTACAACAAGATACGCCAGCTACCAGTCACAATCCAAGTCCTAGAAGCGAAAGGCGTCAAACTAGCAGCAGAACTATGCATGCGTAAGTCAGTTATGGTGGATGCATGCACATGTTCATATACCTGTGGGCATATGCATGTTTTCCCCCTGTGACCACATGCATTAGTACATATATAGCTATAGAGTTACTCTGTATCATGCAGGGAATACATCAGCCTGCTTGGAGAAGACAGTTCAGGCAGTTGCAGAATTGCAGTCTGTAATCGAAGCAAGTTTATTGGAAACCAACAGGTTAGCATTTTATTATTTACTGTAGTAGTACAGTGCTTTCGAGGTTCCTTGTCCCGATCGCGATTTGAAGTCTGCACTTGATCACGTGGCACGTGATAAATGAGTATCACGATTCGTCATTTCGTATTCGAAATTCAAATTGCGTGAGCACTCTCAGTGTACAAAGAATGCTCAGGCAATTCAAATTTTGAATACAAAATGACGAATCGTGACGCTCATTTATCACGTGCCACGTGATCGAGTGCAGATTTCAAATCACCAGGCCAGCCTGGACTAGCTATCCTTTGCCAGAGCATGCATGACCAGCCAGTGCATTACTAGCTGGGGCCTGAGTAGCAATGGCATTGCCAGTGTGTGTCCGACCAGCTGGCATACGCCGAGCATGAGTAACAGATAATTATACAATTGCATGAATGTGTGCATGCATGCATGGGTGCTGTCTTGTTCTTATGCATATATGTATGTAGGGAGGACAACACATCGGAATCTATTGCAATGATACTGAAGGCACATTTTGATAAAGTGATCATTCAAGATCCGGATGACGTAGGCAGTATCACAATTCGCCGTAAGCATATCTGGAGAGATGCAATTCGAGCCATCTCACGCACTGCCTTTAACCCCAACAAAAGTGTGCACGTCACATTTATTGGGGAGGAGGCTGTAGATGGTGGAGGGCCTAGGCGAGAGTTTTTCACATTGGCACTACAGGAAATGGCAGAAGATGGAAATGTTTTTCAGGGTCCTCCTCACAGCCGTTATTTTCTGCACAATGTACAAGCTCTTGCCAGCAAGAAATACTTTTATGCTGGCATGCTTGTTGCTATTTCACTTGCAAATGGTGGACCTGGACTCCCATGTCTTGCTGAGGCTCTGTACACATATCTTTGTTTCGGCCTTCATGGCGACTTTGCTCCAGATCTAAGTCTACTTCCTGATTCCAACCTACAGGAGTGCTTGCAACAGGTGAGGTTTAGTATAAGTTACAGTAAAACGTCATCTTTATTGCAGCACTCTGTACGTGTTGTATATGCCATCTCGTGCATTTGCATCAATGTATCACATACAGATCCAAGCCAGCCCTAGTGATGGCGAACTGCAGGACATGCTGTGCGAGGCTAAGTTCGCTTTTGTTGCAGAATCCGGCTTTATTAAGCCAGCAATGAAAGTGACAAAAGCAGACATTCCAGCCATAATCAAAGCAGCTTTCCTGGAGCACATAGTATTCAAGACAACACAGGAGATTTCCCAGTTTATTGAGGGGCTGGAAACTCTTCAAATTGCCACACTGCTAAGGCGCCATCCACGATGCTTAAGGAAGCTATTTGTGAATGACCCTTCTGAGGCACGTGTAACAGCTCAGTATCTGTCACGCTTGCTGTCCCCAGTTCTATCACCACACGGACACAATCAGAGAGAGAAAGAGGAGGCAGTATTACTTGCCTGGAGTGATTACATTCAAGACATGGAAGGTATGGATGTGAATGCAAGAGAATTTAGGAACTCTAAAAGAATGTACTTAATTCGCCTTATGTGACTTCCCTTATACAGAGCAGGAAGAATCTGATGCTGCTGTAACTCCAGCCAAGTTGTTGGCCTTTGTGACGGGGCTCAGCTGCCGCCCCCAATGGGCTTTGTTCAACAGCCATCAATCAGATTTACTGCCCATGGGACTTTGCCAACAGCCTCCACCTGTGCATGTACCCTCTTTCTGCCACTACGCCAGAATGTCAACTGTGATCCTGCAGGTGGCCCCGATTATGACTATGACACTTTCAAGGAAAGAATGGATATGGCCATTCTAAACACAGTTGGCTTTGGCCAGCTGTAGACTGCAATATTCACACACAACTTAGACTGTATGCATGTAGTACGTGATGATATAATTAGGGCGAGCGAAGCGAAGCCCCTCTTGTCTGGGCGTGGTGAAACTGGATATTTGGTACGTTGTGTTTGCGCAATAGTTTACCAGATATGGTATCTACGTCCCATTAATTGCACAATAGTTTTTGGTACGTTGCGTTTGCGCAATAGTTTACCATATTATGGTACCTACGTCGCATTAATTGCTCAAAAAAAGTGCTGAACTGCTGCGTACATAGACCATTTGCCACATGCTCATGAGATTCGTGTTTCTGAGTTTCAGAAGTCCATCAAAGGTATTTGGCATATCTTTGCGCATTAGCACCTTTGAACAGCTTAGATACTCAAAGAACTGTAAAGGGTGACATGAATTTGAAGGAATGCATCACATTAGGGATACAGCTTATAAAATCAAAACACAACATGCAACTCCTATAGAGTGTTAGCTAGCTAGAGCTACAATCAGTCAGAGTCTTGCTGGCATGCGTGACAGCTTGTCATAAGGTGCTGCCCAACTATGTCCGTTGCTTGCATGTATAGTCTACTGCCTTGCTCTGCACTTTGACTGCAATTAGCAGCATCTGTAGTGCTACGGAGAGTTTGGAGGAGGAGTTGGCAGGGCTTGAAAGTGCAACGTGGCACAGAAACAGGGTCATGAGAGGGAATCACAGTCTCGTGATCTGCTTCAGAATCACTGCTGCTCTGACTAGTGTCATCCAATTGTAGTTGGCCTGCGTAGAAAAGCTGCATTGGTGTTTGCATATTTTCAGTTGATAGAGAATGATGATTCCAGCTAGCTGCAAACTGAGATAGGCTTTCATTTATTATTGGTAGGAAAATCTTTTGCAAGCAATAGATATCAACTTCATTGAGTGGGTCTAGGTGTTCTCTACTTTCTAATTCTCTAAACAAAGTGCTAAATGTTAGTAAAACTGACCGATGCACATCTCGCCATAATCTCTCTATTCTCTCATTGTGGGTGGAGCTGCCAACAATGACACATTGTTGGGAACCATGAGCCATCATCATGGAACGCCATACATCAACATTTTCTCCCCCGTGGTCACTGCGAATCTTTCTAGGCCACCCACATTTCTGGATGCCCTCCTCAAATGCATTGAGCATAGTCTTTGCACAGTTGTTGGAATTGCATGCAAGAAATGTTATTAGGCGAGAGAAACCATCAATACCACCATGTACAACGAACCGCCATCTTATAAGCTTGTGGTTCCCATCAATATGCCAGATATCATTTGGAAACCCAACTTGATAGACCCTTCTTTTAACTGCTTTGCTTCGTCTTTCTGCAACACCGTCTGGATCCACACGATGAATACTTGCACGTATGCGTGAACGAGCCAATCGGATTCCATCTTGTCGAAGATGACCTACAATCATGACTTCTCCATATTGTGGATGCGTCTGTTTGATTGACTTCACTTTTGTGTCCAATTCATCATCCGTCATTTGCACATACCTGTTGCTGACAATACCTGAAGGCCCTTGTTGCTGAACAGCCATGATCTTAGTATACAAAGTCTTTCTGCTGATTCCCATGATATCAGCTATTTTTGTTTTTGTGAATCCCATCCTGATGAGTTTGTCCACTTCTCCCATGTCCACTTCAACTTGTGGTCTGCCACATACAGGCTCAGTTTCTGCATCAGCTGGAAGTTCTGCCATTTCAGAGCAACATGTGGTCACTATGAATAGTATCATCCTTATATGGCATTCTATAGATCACATGGTATGATCACATGTCACATGCTATTGGGCAATACTGACTATATTGGATATTTAGCTTTATATCCTGGTATAGAGATAAATCTTCAGATATTTATTAAATATCTGGATATATAGCTATATATCAGATCTGGATGTATATTATATATCCGGATCTATAGTATACATCAGGATATATAATATACATCCAGATATATATTATATATCCGGATGTATAATATACATCCGGATCTATAGTATGCATCCGGATATATAATTTATACATCCGGATCTATAATATATATCCGGATCTATATATAGTATACATCTGGATCTATAATATACATCCAGATGTATAATTATAGATCTGGATCTATAATATGCATCCGGTTATATAATATACATCCGGATGCATACTATAGATCTGGATCTATAATTATACATCCGGATATATATTGTATACATCTGGATATATAATATATATCCAGATTATTATAGATCCCATTTTCAAGATGTGTTTTTACCCAGACGGCGCCCCATACAGCACTGACCAGCTGTGAGTGGGTAGACTGGAGCAATGGGTGACCAGTTACTAAATTGGACTACTAACGGACCTACACCTCAATTAGCTAAGTTAATTCCTGTCCCACTCTAATAAAGATGGACTATTGAGCTCCACTTATACCACATATCGTTACCTCCTGTCACCATGCAACAACCATTCCACATACACCACACCCACTGGACCTGTGAATGTTAGAAGATATGCCTCAGGCCTAAGCAAGGACACTACTGTGTGAGTGAATTCATTATTAAACTAATTGGCCGTGTTCCTGCCCCACACACAAACATGGGGCAAGTAGTACTGAAGACAAAACTGAGAGAGCATGTATGCAATGACATGTCCATGTGTATATTGTTCCTGTGGTGCACATTTAGGGACACTTGCGGAAGCATACCAGTGTTTGCATAGTACTAGTTCATGCGGCATAGCTGCATGTGTTAGTGTATATGTCATGCGCATAACATACTGTACATATGTGCACATATGGAAGTATGCTCGTATTTATGTTAAGTTACTGTTTGCTCATTTCGGGTGTCATATTGCCCTGAGTGAAGTGTTGAAGGTACATTAATGGCTGCACTTCGTACGTGCATTGAGTGATTCTCTTCACACCATATGACAGTGTGTGGGGAATCCTATTAGTGTCAGATGTGTTGTACAGTGTGTGGGGAATCCTATTAGTGTCAGATGTGTTGTACAGTGTGTGGGGTATTAGTGTCACATAGCCAGCTCTGGCTACGTGATGGTAATGAGGAATGTTGTAGTAGTCGTGATCATTTACCTTACTACAACAGGGGGCAGTCACCAGTTAACATGACTACACTGTTATTGGGAATGTTGTGTTGTACCTCTACAGCTGTAGCTAGTGGGGGAGGAATGCTTTGTAGACTGCAGCTGCACAGTAGGAGTCACGTACTCACCAGCTGTGTGCATAGAGGAACACTTGTCTTTGTAGTTGACACCCACTACCACCAGTACAGTTACAGACAGTGTAACACAACGTGATGCCAGCCTCAGTGCAATAATGTCAACAGTCACATTACCAGAGTCCTCAAGGTAACATACAGTCTAATGCATGGGCCAGATAGTGTCCACTTCCAATCTATAGTGCCTACAGGCCTATACATGTGCAATTTGGTGAACGCTGTTCAATAGCACATAAACTAAACTGCTCCATGGCTGCTATGTATGGCTTTCACTTAGCTTGGTGAGATTTGTAGATTCATAAGTTGGGCTCTGAAAATTATAAGTGACCTCAGCCTCAACATGTGTCAGCCTCTGCTCCTTGCACTGGTTCAGGAGTCTTATCCAGGCAGATGTGCATACATTAGTGAGGGTACAGTCTTCTCCTACCAGCCACCCACTGTATTCTACTATCCATGTATTAGGACAGGTGTATCTTCCTGGGATCATGATCAGCTCAGAGGACACTTCAGATGTAGCACAGGGGACACTGTGGTTTAAAAAAAATCACTCAGTGCTTCTCTACCACTGACTGATATTCTGTACCGTACAGCTAAACTTGACTTCAGTTCCATTTGCCATGTACAATTAGTTAGCACACCACAAGCTTGTCAACTCCTACAGTAAGGCCACAATAAATGAGCTTATGTCCAGTACTGTTTGGGTGCACCGCCCTACCCTTGTGTCGTACAGACATTCCTGGGGGCAGTTGACCATGCAAGCTGCCTGGTAACTGTAGCAATATCTGATGCATGAGACAACTCTGACCCCAGCCAACATCAATCATTACTGCTAAGATGACTGATTCACCAGGAGGTCCAGGAGGACCCTAATCACCAGGTGATCCCGCTATACTATTGCTCTTATAAGCTCTATGTGTTAGAACAGTTGATATGCAGTTTTCATTCAATACATGTCTATGCCATGACTCTATGTGCATGCAGTAGCTTTGTTATACTGGCAAGCAATGGTCAGGAGACAGACTCTAGCTTACCTCCTGGAGGGCTCACCAGTCCAGACAAGCCATCACAGCCATCCCTTCACAGTTGTCCTGGCAACCCATTCCTTCTAGGCAGTCCAGGGAGGAAGTAGTTGCTTTCTGCTTCAAATGCAAAGTGGAAGCAAAAATGGTGCCAAACAGGCAAAGTTGATGACACTGAAATTGGTCATTCTTGAACGATCCAAGTACTTTTCATAATCTTCATCTCTCACCAATCCCAGTACAGCAGTGCCGCAAACTGCGAGTGCTTATATACCAATTCTACCTTTGACTTCACGTATCATATATCATACGTGCGTCACATTCCTATCATGCATGCCAGGACAACCAGGGAGGGATGGCTGTGATGGCTCCTCTGGACCTGTGGGCCCTCTAGGAGGTAAGCTGGATACTTTCTCACCCATTACAATACATCATGTGATATATCTATTGTGAAATATCGCATATACTGTGACTCTAAGTGTCATTTTGTCAAAGCTGCTGCCTGAAACCTAGTGAAGTGAATACATCAACCCTCCACACCACACCACCCCCTAAGTGTACCCTTAAGAAATGCGCATCAATGCTCACGTGATGATTTGCTGTTGCTTGCTGAAATGGTCCTCCCTGTCCCCTCCTCCTGCCCCTCCCCTTCCTGTGTGCCTTGAGTATGATGAGGGAGGGATCCACTCCTCTGGAGGAGAGGAGGGCTGGGATGTGCTGTTGGGCATAGTCCCTCCTGAATCTGAAGAGAGCTAGAGGGTAACACACAATACATGTACACATACAAGCACACACATCATGTACACATGTAGAGTGATGAACTATAACACACTGTACATGTCACTATGTAAACAACCTCTTGATGACACAATACACCAGCACACACACACATACACACTTTGCCCCACCAGTAACTTCTGATATAATAGTATATATTAAATTTTGCAGTTGAGTACATGCACAGATTATACCATGCACATAAGGATGTACATATACACATGCATATGCATGCACAGATGCCCACACCCACAACACCTGCACACACTCCTACACACACTCTTACAAACATGTACACTTATCACACACAATGTTATAGTGTACTGATTATTATACCAGTTAAATGAAGCACTTTCTATCTTAGTCATGTAACCTCTTTTAGTTACATCTACTGCATAACAACGGTGTTTGTTGTGGTCTGGTGTACATGTTGAACAGTTCTGAATATTGATGTTGAGTTGATACTGAAGGAAGTTGTGTGATTTCTACACAATTTCCAAAGGCTCAGTTATGACTTGCACTGTACACCAAACTAATATCTGTGTTAAACTGCATGAATGTGAGCAAATGCTGACTTTAAGAGGAGGGAACAGTGAGTTGAGCCTATAAGACCTTCTTCAGGTGTTAGATAGAGCTGAAGAACATCTGGGCGAATACGCGATGTTGATTATTTTATAGGTTCTGTGACTCTATTTCCCTCTTGAAGTTACATGACGCGGCAAAGAGCCTCTACAAGATTGACAAATGCTGAGTCAGCATTATGCATGTGCGTATACTGACTGCAGACTTAGGCCTCAGAAGACAGGAAGGTGATAACTATGGGGGAGGAAGAGATTGTGGAATGTGATGCACGTGTGATGTGTGTGTGAGGTCAGAGGTAGAGAAGGTATAAAAGGATGTACTGCTTGCAACGCTCCAGCAGACGGATTGGTGAGAAACGAAGTTCAGAAACGTACATCGAAGGAATGAGAGTGAACCGTTTTAACATCATGAATCTTGCTCTGTTTGGCACCATCCTTCTCCTCCTCCACTTTGGAGTGGAAGCAGAAAGCAGGTCTACCTGCTCCCTCCCTGGACTGCCTGGAAGGGACGGGTTGCCAGGACAACCAGGGAGGGATGGCCATGATGGCTTGTCTGGACCAGTGGGTCCTCCAGGTGGTAAGCTGGGTACTTTCTCCCTAACCATTGAAATAAATATGCCATTTTGACAAGCTGCTGCATGTAGAGTGATGGCATACACATATGGATTAGTTGGCACTGCTGGACCACCTGGTGAACAGGGCCCTCCTGGACCTGCCTCAGGAGGAACAACTTACGTCCGCTGGGGGAGGACAGTGTGCCCAAATGTTACTGGAACTGAGCTCGTGTATGAAGGCCTCACTGCAGGCAGTCACTATCTACACCTGGGTGGAGGAGCCAATTATGTGTGTATGGCAGGTGGAGCTGATGCCGAGTACCACCCTGAAGCTACCACTATAAATTTAGGTGACGCAATTTTGTATGGTACAGAATATGAAGCCAGAGAAGGACAAGTACTTAGTGATTTGTTCAACCACAATGCCCCTTGTGCTGTGTGTGAAGTGTCCTCTCGTTCCAAGCAGATCACGATCCCAGGAAGATACACCTGCCCTGATACATGGACAGTGGAGTACAGCGGGTGGCTAATGTCTGAGAGCTTAAGATTTAATAACCACAGATCCATGCACATCTGCCTGGACAAGACTCCTGAAGCAGTACCAGGAGCAGCAGCTCACACAGGTGGTGCTTATCTGTACCACGTTGAGGCTGACTGCGGCAGTGGCCTTCCATGTCCAAATTATGACGCTACAAAAGAGCTGTCCTGTGTTGTGTGCACCAAGTAGAGTGGAGGACCATAGAGGCAGTGGAACTCTCTAGTTTTAGTTTGTGTGCTACTGAACAGAGTTTCCCGTATTGTACATGTATAGGCCTGTAGGTATTACCATTGAGCTCAATAGGAGCTGTGGACTTGTAGTACAACTGGAGCATTTACAGTAGGTACATACATGGCATTGTACAGTGTCAGTACTGTATAACCATGGCAGTAGTTGTGTACAATTCGGTTGTATTTGATTGGCCAGTCCACATGAGTGCATGGGATGTCAGCCATTTTCTGAATGGAATGTTGGCCAATTGACAGCATGAAATAATTAGCCACTATGAATGTGAAATGATGTCATTACAATGCATGGATTCTCAGTGTTTGTGCGTGAGATGATAACATGCAGTAGTTCACAGTTGTAGAGGCAGGTATACACGTGAAGATGAACATTACAGACACACATGTGAAGGCGACTTATGCATACAAAACCATACACAAATGAACATGCGTATATATAGTCTCACGTAGCCTAGACCTATTCCTTTCTAGTTATTGAGCAATAACTGGGTGGAAAGGGTCTGAATGATGTCATTCAATACAGTGCAGGTGTTCTCCGTTTGTGTGCTTTGTTGTTTCCCATAGAAATACAAAAGGCGTCGCCTCAGAATACTCCTTGCTGATTGAGGGGGTTGCAACATCAGTGTTAAACTAACTGCACTGCTGCAGAAGATCACGGTGCACATTCTACGTAGATACCTATAATCATACGTAACTGCTTATAAGCCTTTACGCATTCCATTCCACTGTGTGAATGTAACTCAACTGCACTGCAATGCCACAGCCAGCTCATGTTACACTGTTCACACAACAGTTTCAACTTACACATGTATGAGATTACATAACAAGCAGAATACCAATGTCAAAAATGGGATATTCGACCAGCAAACCACTGCCTGCTACTTGCATGTCATTCACTGTATACACCATTATTGTCACTGCATGGGCACACACACACACACAACTGTACATTGTACTTGGCTAACAATTGCACCTTGTCAAGGACTAGAGGCGGCCTACAGTACTGATAGGACACTTGCCATTGTCATATATATTGCATTATATTGCGTATTTCTATTTTGAGGATGTACGTACATATTGACAGATCCTGCATTTTCAAGTTTTGCAGATGCTATAGAAAGTGGTGTTCAAAGATTCGTGCATGAAATATTCGCAGATGTGCATAATTGTGCCTTTTGCAGTGGTGCTCCTGGCTATCTTTCTCTTCTCAAATATATGATGAAATTGTTGGCTTGTGTCAAGAGGTTTTTCTCTCATTCCTGCGAAGCCGCCACCACCTTTTGCTCAGCCTTGCATGTGCGGTGCTTTACCCATATCTGTTCAGAGACTGAGAATAGGCATTCTTCATGACCATTAAGAACAAAGTGTTCCATGTCAATTGCAAAGGAGCTCCATTACAGTGTTACTCGTTGGCGTTTTAGCAATCACTGCGTCACTTTTTGGTAGGTCTGTATGTACTGAGATGATTAAATATTCATGGCTGAAATTTTCACGCACTGCTGGTGATCTGCAAAAACCGCAAGCATTAAACCCCACAAATATTAAAGCTCATACGATCCATTGTTAGCAGTCACATGACTTGCTGTTTCATAGCATAGAAGTAACTATAAGCATTCCTGATATTTGCAGTAGTAGAGACATGAGTGTGAAGTGAAGTGCTGTAGGCATACATGAGCAGTGGATGTGAATCTAAGACATTTAGAATCATTTTACATGGATAAACCATTGTGCATTAGCATAGTAATATTACAACGTGATCATAGATGGCATCCACATTGTGGGCCCTTTCGATTATCACATTCTCTTGTTCTTGTGGCTGTGTAGAAGGCACACAGCACAGAGATGATCACATCTTACAAGTGACATTGGTAGGAGAGTGTAGGTGTTGCTGAATAACGGTTTGACTGTGGAGATGGTTACTTCTCAATGTACTGATTAATCTGGCCATCACATGCCTGCAGTAAAGGACTGTCAGGTGAGGCACAGGAGTAGCTATAGTCCAGACACATCCTCATGCTGCTGTACCCACTCAACAATAGAGAGTTCACTCCGTTCTATGGACTATGGAGAGTTTGCTCAGTTCAAACCTACTCATAAGCAAGGCTGAACCAACTTGCTAACCCAATTCAAACTGGGTCAAGTGGACTACGTATGTTAAATCATCAACTTGGGTTCACCCGATTTCAGCACATGTGAAAGGAGCATATAAGAACCATTTGGGTGGCTATCCAAGGATGGTTCTAACGTTACTGTTGCTTCCACTGCTCACTATGACAGGGCCAATGCACTGACAAAAGCACTCACACATCTCATACTCCAACTAGTGCCCACCTGCATGCTGAAATGGTCCTCCCTGTCCCCGCCTCCTGCCCCACCCCTCCCCTTCCCTTCCTACGTGCCTTGGGTGTGATGAGAGAGAGGGTACATTGCTATGGAAGAGAGAAGGGTTGGAATGTTCTCTTGGGCATATAGTCTCTCTTGCATCATAAAGAGAGATGGAAAGAGCAGCAAGGAACAGTGAGGAAACATATTACACAACAATACACAAGATCATTCACACACTCGCCGAACCAACTTGCTAACCCTAAGCACATGCACACACTCATACTCCCTCTCCCCTCACCTCTCAGTCTCTATCCTCCGTGGGGTCACTCTCACTTGAGTGTCAAAGGCCAATTGCACCTTGGGGTCCCAGCTGTGTACTGCAAAGTCCTACACACAACACAGGCACACACACACACATCATGGACACATGTATGTGACAACTACAAACAACACACTGTACATGTCACTGTGTCAACAGATGTGACAACCTCCATGAGGGCACATGGACAGTGTCTTCAAATGGTTTAAGTGTACAGGCAGCTAAGAACATGCAGTAGCGCACGCACGCACACACACATGCACACACATGCTCTCTTGCGCGCACACGCACACACATACATGCACACACACAACATACAGCAGATAGCCATGAAGTGAGTTGAGTGGTGGGACCATGGCTCTGTGCCTTCAAGGTGTCCACAAAGATGTGGAACTTGAAATAGGGACACTACTCACAGAAGCAAGAGGAGAGACAGGAAGTGAAGGGTTAGGGTAGTGGCAGAACAAGGTGACAGACACTAACTGAACAAGGTGTACACGAAGCATACACACCGACACACGTACATACGTACCAGGAGGACAGTGGAGCGTCAGTCCGGTCTTGGCCATTGCGTTTTGCAGGACTACTACCGTGCTGTCTGATAACATGTAAATCTCTCTCTCAAATGAGACTGTGAATACCTTCCTGACTTGACCACTGGAGTACCCTACAAAGATGACCACCATTCCATCAGTAACAAACACTTCTGAGGAAGAGGCTCGACTCGACAGGCTAAGAAATGGCTGTGAGTTCACGATGGCTCCAAAACCAGGTAATGGATCAGCTGGTTGAGGAGGTTGAGTGGCCAACCTTACTGGGCCACGCTCAGATAAGCCAAAAAGGTTCGCTGACAAGTCACACTCTGTTATTAAAGGTGCCTGTAAATGACAGAAAGTATATTCGGTAGACAAGATGAAATGTACACATGCACTTAAATTAGCTTACCAATGTGGTGCATGACCCAGTGCTCTCCCATGGAAACAGGAATGTCACATCATTGGTGGCACAAGAGTGGTACATGTTTCCTGCTGAGGCATCAATCATAGACAAAGGAACAGTACAGAAGGATAAAAATCCTGCATCAGTAGATGCTGACACAACCAAGAGTGGCTCTTCTGCTCCATCGCTGGGGAAGAGGAAGTTCGCACTGATCAGTTCGTTATCAAAATCTACCAAGTTGCCCTGAACCGCGCCACAAATCACCTGAATCTCGTACCAGCTGTCCCACACACTGTCCATAGCACTTGGTTCAATGTTACACACTCGGACCACTCGCACCACTGCAGTGCCACCCTCGATATTGGTAGTGGCAAAGTACGAGAAGTTCCCTGCAGTTGATCCACTCACGTATCTTCTGTCCGCTATATTCATGAAGCTAGGTGTCTCAGACGCCCGAACTCCGTCCGGAATGCGGTACTTGCGGTGGTACAACCTACTGTCACCAACTGACATGACGTAGAACGTTTCTCCTTTGTCCTCAACAAAGCCCTGACTCACCAAGTACGGGCTACCTCGAGCGGCGCCTACTGCAATGGCATCACTGGGGACAGTCTGCAGTGTTTGGAGGAGGTCGGTCGAGTTGTACACTACACAGGGGGCGTCACTGAAGGAGTCGCCGGCCAATTGCATAAAGGACGCCCAGCACACAATCAGCTTTTCCTCTTGCCTGGAGAGCGTCATTCCCTCTGGTGTCTGCCCCGCCGTACGACTGACATTGCTGGTCACCTCACTCAGATCTCCGGGAAGAAGGTAGACGGTGTCATTGTCTGCGAGGAACACGCCGCCATCCTGCTGAGGGAGGAGGAGGATAGGGCGGGCCTTGAATTGGGCTGGGATGCAGCGCCTGCAACCAGGCAGAGGAAGAAGATTAACTGTAGAAAGTCCATCAGGTTCACAAGGGAAATGCTTTGGGACGGCTTGAGCAGCTCGCGCGGTGACCCACTCCGCTACGAGTTCCAGGAAGGAAGGAAATCCTGGCAATGTCGCCACGGCCCACATATATATGTTACGCGCATACCTCCAACCTTATGTTATACAGTTGTATATGCGCCCATGCACTAGCTACCTACGATCTAATCGAACCTATTTATATAACATGCATCCTAGTCTCGAACATATAAATCATGCATGGCATAATATTATTTGCGCATAAAATCAATTGAGCGGGTCCGACTATAGCTACAGCAATCCTATATACAAGCTCCATGCTGGGGCTGCACTATGACATCTATACATCGCTATAATTATGGCTAAAACTGTTCTGCATGATCTATACACTGATCAGGAGTACACAATACAATGTAATGCATGAAAATTAATTTGGTTACACACATACATATACATATATTCGACTACATGATGGATTCTGAAAACCCACAAATGGTAACTACACAAGTGATGGTTTATGCTTTAGCTAAACATTCTTTGCATAATTATAAAATTCTGCATGTCCGATGTGTACATGGCTAGTTAAGAATAAGCTATTCTTATACCGGGGAATTAGAATTAAAGTCATGCCATGCATCAAAGTCATGTTCAGTGACAGCTTTGTATAATGTACATTGTCATGTATACACATTGTAGCTGCTGTCTGGTGTTCATGTCAGGTGTCCAACTTTACAACACCCACTGGGGAACATCCTCATGCAGGCTCTGTGGAAATGAGAAAACCTACACTGTCACACACTTTGGACAATTGACCACAACAGCAAAGTCAACCTCACACACACTCACACAACGAACAGCAGACTGATGCAGAGAGTTAGTGGTGGTACCATTGCTCTGGGCCCTCAAGATGACACAGGTCTGAATGATGAACTATTAACACAGTGTCACTGTACATGTCACAATGTAACAGATGTGACAACCTCCGTGATGGCACATGGACAGTGTCCTACACATTAGAAATGTGTAAGTGCATCAACTCATCTGCTTTTACACCATTAAATCACACACACAGTATATATTACAGTGACACAAATCCAGTAACAAAGACAAGAGGTGTATATATATACCCAAGACATAGCTACACACCAGCACATGTACAGGTAGTAGAGAGAGTGTCTAGTCTTGGCAACTGCGTTTGCAGAAGTGAAGGACTATCCAAATTCTTTAAACAAACCAAGCTAACAGAGATGTACATTCTACAGGAGCCAAACCTAACACAACACACTGACACTCCTTCCTGAAGTCCACTGCCCCCTCCCGGCCCCTTTTCTTGAAACTTGAGTAGCTCGCAATGACAGTGATCAATATATACCTCACTACACACTGCAGTACAGGAGGTCATTGCAAAATTCATGACACTGCATGACTCACTCACTCAGACATGTTTCTTAAAACAGTACACCGTAACAAAGGCATGTACAGTAGAGTACAGTTCAAAATGTAACTGCTGTTAGCCATGCCTCGATTGTAGCTATGTTTGAGAACAATCACTGACTATCCAATCATGAAACTACTCAGCTAGCTACTTGCTCAGTGCAGGTAGCTAATGAGAAAGCCAACTGCGTCACACACTTTATCCCATAAACAACATACAACAAATAGCTAGCTATAACACTACATACAGTCACTGCTGACTGCAGCTCAACGCAGTTGTGCTCACAAATGTGCAGCTGACTTCATGCTGAATGTCCCACCAATGAAGGTAGAACTCAACTTTACAATTGCAAACTGACCAGTCACACACAACTGTGGTGACCAGCTACATAGCTATGTAAGTCGTTAAATGGGCCTTCAGCTAGGGCACTTTTGATTGGTCAATTTGTACTGCCAGTTTCACTTTTGTGTGACAACCAACTGTACCACTACGACGACATGCCCACCACTTGTGGTACAGGTGTAGTCTGGGACATGACCATGTGAAATATACTCTCAACTACAAAGTGTAGACACATAACAACATGCGTCCTTGAAGTAATGAAGAAATGCCATCTCAAGTCAACCTCCATCTGTACCAAAGTACATAGATAAACATTTGGTGGCACACATCACCACAAAATTGTCATAACCAAACACACAACATGTACTCTCCCTCGGGTAGTCCAGTGATCTAACTGTTGATAACACGTACCTCCCATGTACTAAAGAGTACAGACACACCTCCCTACAGGGGCAAAGGACTCTGGAGTGAAACCACACAGTAGATGAATGCAATAGTTGGAGAATGTAGAGTGTGAGATGTTGGACCATGTATGAGGTCTTTAGCAGATACAAAACACCACACCCTCCTGTCTCCTCGCAAACTGGACCAACAGATGTGTACAGTTGTCAAACATTAATATTCTGCAATATGCCATGTGTTGAGCTCATACACAGATCTGTGCACTAAATAGGTTGCAGACAGTATGTGGCAACTACTGCTACACGTACAGATTTCTTACCATGTCTATACATGGTAAGAAATCTATACATGTAGCATCATCATACATGTAGCAATCTATACATGTAGCAATCTATACATGTAGCAATAATTGTTCATCTCATTGTCAGAGTTCAATGAGCACACCATAATGACCAAATCATTCAAATTACATCAGTTAATGTATACACTACAGCACACACTTGTAGTACTTCAGCTACAGAGAGAAACTGCTACAAAGAATTATATTGAAGCAGAAAGCTACAGAAAAGACAACTACTGCTGTATAAGCAACTACTCATACAGAGTTAGTATACGTAAACTTCAAGCAGTTCAATGCCAGTTTTATCATTTGTAATGCTATACGGATGGCACCAGCGAACTTCAATATCAGAAGTGGCCTCTACATTCAAAGTCTTCCAGAACCAGGGTGCACGACTGGGGTTGCAGCACCTGCTACCACTGTAGCAGCCTTTACGGTCCCACAGTGGGTTGGAGGTGTACCACCTGTTGGATGGCGATGTGTGAGTACCTGACTCACAATAGTAGTCAGTGCCAACAAATGATGGAGGAGCTCTACCAACGTTTAGAGCACAGGGACAATTGGCTGTATTGGAACCAGATTCACGATACCCAGCTGCATAGCTCCAAATATGTGAACGCTGTCCATTGTACTGGTTAGTGATAGACAACCCACTGAGGTAGGGATTATCAATTGTGTTGTATCCACCTGTGGTACTAAAGTGGAATGCAACATTATTATAATACCCATAGCCGACTGCCTTTCCACACACAAAAATTGTAAGGGATGTGATAAGTGTGGAATGTCAGAGGATCGCACTTAAGCCTGTTAGGGTTAGTTGGTC
This sequence comes from Ianthella basta, assembly GCA_964019415.1. Taxonomy (NCBI): domain Eukaryota; kingdom Metazoa; phylum Porifera; class Demospongiae; order Verongiida; family Ianthellidae; genus Ianthella; species Ianthella basta. The sequence goes on along the minus strand of OZ025869.1, from coordinate 644,165 downwards.
CACACAACAGCTTTCCTGATGCATTGTACAGTGTCAGAGGATTGGGGCAACTGGTGGTTGAGTTGGTAACGTTCAAGTACCCCACACGCATAACTCCACCAATCCCACACTTGTCTTCACTCATGTAGCAGTAGACGCGTATTGGAGAGTAGGACATGTCATGGGGATGGTATTGCCACACCCAGTAGTAGCCTGAAGGAAGAAAGCGGTTGCAGAGCAGAATACTGTGGCATGAGGTGGCTGGGTTGTAGGGAGTGAACCCAGGACAGTTACCACTAGACGTGTTGGAGCATTGGTAAGGTGGAAGAGTAGCGATCATGCCACCAGTAGAGGTTGGTGGCTCACTAGTGGGGCTGGAGGGTGTCTGGGTGGGAGGAACTGCTATTCCAGATGCATTGCTGGCACACTGCACCACCACCTTGATGGGGTCTTGAGGCACGGCGCTGGATCTCGTCAAGTTCCCCACTTCCTCTTCAGCAATCAAGTGCACGATCTCTCGTATCTCAGCAAAGTCTATTCCACTGGGTCCAGGTGGGCCAGGAGGGCCGTCACGTCCTGGCAAACCGTCACGTCCTGGCGAACCGTCTCTTCCACGCGGACCCTCTTGGCCATCTCTCCCCGGAAGCCCTATCATTGGACCTTGAACGCAGGGAGACGAATTGCACTGTCCTGTGGCCGTGGCACTACCAAAGGCAGGAGGCAGGGAGAGGAGCAAACTGGTCAACACCAGCACACCGAGCAGCTTCATGGTTGCTTGCAGTTCAATTGTTGAAGCTGCTGCTGCAGGTGTCTCCACTTTTATAGAACAAATACATTACCCACTTCTATTTTTAGTGCCAAAATGATGTCATTTTCACTTAGGTCACTATAGTATTATGTAAGTAGACTGCAGTCAACTTCCACCTGGGGCACACACTAATTTGGTTGAGTATGTCTGCCAAGTTGTTCAGAGATACAAGGAATACGTGAGTAGCATGTCATGTGACTTGCATTGGTGACATAAGGCAACAGAGAGATTGACACAGTAGATTGGCAAATTGGGAGCGTGTCTATCATTAATTTGATCATTTTGGAATGTACAATACACCAGTACCACTTTGGTACATGCTGTACCCTACAGTATGTGGCGTACCATTTTGGGGCACCAAAGGCACCCCAATATTGTTTTCACTTTAGGTATTCGTACAGCTTTGTGCTTGTAATGGAGTATACATATACAGTATATATATATACTAGCTAAGAAGCCCACCGGCCTCGAATCTCTTCTATGGCATCCGACCAACCAAGTATTTGAAGCAATCTGCTATCTGCTATTTAGATTTACACATGTGCTTGACAGATGACCATAGCTAAATTTCATGGATGCTGTCCTCATTTGACTTGGTGAAATAGTGAACAAAAATGTAATCAGCACCTAAAACCGGCCCACAAACCAAAGTGAAGTAATTGTATTCATATTCTAGATAATGACATTTATTACATGACATGAATATGATTAAAATGCCTGTTACCCCAGTTCACAGGAACACACAATAACACCTAAGAAATCATAAAAAAGAACACTGATACCTTTTGGCACACATTGCACAATGTGTGATTCGCATCTGCTCGAGGATAAACAGGTGTAACAAATGAGACTATGGTGATTGAGAATGAAAGTAACATTCAGCTCCTACAAGTAACCAGAGGGACAGTCTTCTTCTTACATCTTATCACTCTTTCCTTCTCGTCTCGGACTGCCTGACATTGCAGTAATTGTGATCAATTGGGACCAATGGCCTCTTGTAAGACAGCAGGCTGTCACCTTTGACGAGTCCAGCCAGCCTGGATTTGAGAGGTTACGGGAATGATGGCACTAACAGAAGCTGACTGAGGTGTCCAGGTAGGTTCCCCTTCAATCCCGCTGGGAAATGAGAGTGGAGGGCCTTAGGAGAACCTCCACCAAGAAAATGTGGCATGTACATACAAAGCCTCACAGTGTTGAACTGTAGCAAATTATATTGCACTGTCATCTTATGGAAGCGTGACATCAGCAAAGCAGTGAGTGCCAGGCCCTTTTCCTTTCCCCATGCTATTAATGGAGAGAGCCTGGCTAATGCATTATTGGTGTACTGTACACATAACACAAAGGACAGTGATTACAAGTAGCAATGGAAGGAGGGACTTGAAGAAAGTGAGAGTACACCATTACATGGGAATGCTGACGTTAAGGCCAATTGTGCTATAGAAGATTGTGTAGTGGTTGTGCGTAGAATGTTAATGGACTTCAGCATTCAGTACAAGCTTAACCTTAGCTGTACATTTGCCTTGTGACTCTACATACAGTTAACACATCATGCCGCAGGCATGGTTTCGAGGTAATGCTACAGTTCTTGCAACTATAGAGCACACAAACAGTACATACCCTGTACAGGAGTGGTGAGTGAATGGAAGGAAGGTCCAGTATCAGTCTTAAACACCAGGTGCACACACCTACACACACACACACACACACACACACACACACACACACACACACACACACACACACACACACACACACACACAAACACACACATACAGTGACACTAGCTATAGGCATACATTACAGAGCATTGTGGCATAATGCCGGTTGTATTACCATCACACGCCATCTCTATACATACAGTGTGCAGTAGAAACACACAGTCATTACCTATGTATATGCATACTGTACATAGAAACATAGGGACAGCTATGCACACACTGTATCTCAAGACAATCATTGGAGATAGTTCTATGCTTGTACAGCCAGTATAAAATGGAGTGATGAGCAACTGATATCTCAGATGGCCAATTGTAAACATCTCAGTCAGGGAAGGCAATGGGTAGGCTTTCCATGGAGACAAGGAAGAAATGAATTACACAACAAGCAAGAAATGCATCACTGAATGGATCAAATACGTACTTAGTAGATGGATAGGAAAAGGGATGCTTGTCCTGGCAGCTGTCTTATGTATTTCAATGTGTCATCTGTATACTAAAAGTACAAGAAAACATTTCAGGTCCTAGGAGCAATTGAAGAGATGGGAGTTACCCCACATATGTATCACTACCAATGTGGATGTTCATTGCTGACATCCAGCATGGAGTATACATATTGCATCACTCTAGAACAACAGTATGTTTGATGAACTGCAAAATAAGTGTGTGTGCTAGCTATAGAGCGCATGTGTCTCCTGTTATTACTGGGAGTGAAGGTTTGAAGAATGTTGTTGCTATGGTGATGGTTTACCTTACTACAACAGGGGCAGTCACCAGTTAACATGACTACACTGTTATTGGGAATGTTGTGTTGTACCTCTACAGCTGTAGCTAGGTGAGGCTCTGTAGACTGCAACTGCACAGTAGGAGTCATGTACTCAGCACTGACCAGCTGTGGATGGGTAGACTGGAGCAGTGGGTGACCAGTTACCAAAATGGATTACTAATTGACTTAAACCTAATTGGATGAGTTCCTGTCCTGTGTCCGAACATGGGCAAGGAGCACAACCAACTACTGTGCAGCAGTGTGGATGCACATGGACGTGTACACATAGAACACGTCCATGTGCATATTGTATCTGTAGCGTTAACCCTAAGTAGTACTACATGTACAAGCATAACAGTACACAGTGTATGCATGTGTATACTTGTTCACATGGTGTACGTACTTGTGTGTGTTGGTGCATACACACACTACAGGGAAGCCTGCCTTTGGTGGACTTCCCTGTGGCTCATCACCTTCATTCATATCACTGGCCAGCTTGACACATGCCAGTGTATATGGCAGCATGTTGCATGCTGGCATCTTGTACATGTGTGCATTGACATCGGCTGCTCTCTGGCATAGCATGCATTGATACCTGAGATGCCAGTAGCTATGTACACTGTACAGCAGCATGGAGACCAGCAAGCAGAGTGTGTGCTGGGGTACGCAGCAATATGAACAATACAAAGGGAAGCAATTGTGAAGTATCAGCTTGGGCAACATACAGTGACACAAATGGTACCTGAAAAATAGAATAATATAGTAATATAATAAGTTGAGCTAGCCAGCTATAAGGACAACAGCAATTGTGATAGAGGCATAGTCTCCACCGGTGTACATGTCCTAAGACTCAGTGGACACATGGTGCATGTTCTGAGACACAATCATGTGGTCATGCTGTGGCAGAACAACTGACTATTGTCAACATGATGGTAGGAGGGGCTTGCAAACAGACAAATCCAGCTCTATGACAATATATACGTACCTATAGTGTGTGTATGTGTGTATGCTCAATACTGTTTGGTTGCTGTTTGATGAATTCATGAGTCATGTTGTCCTGAATGATGTGCTGTGTGTGTCCAGTGGTGCTCTATACACTACACATGTACTGTGTGGCTGGCTACGTGACACTGACAAGGAATGTTGTTGCTCTGGTGATGGTTTACCTTACCACAACAGGTGCAGACACCAGTTAACATGACTACACTGTTATTGGGAATGTTGTGTTGTACCTCTACAGCTGTAGCTAGGTGAGGTTCTGTAGACTACAGCTGCACAGTAGGAGTCGCGTACTCACCAGCTGTGTGCATAGAGGAACACTTGAACTCCAGGCACTGTTACAGAAGCCTTGTCCAGGCAGATGTGTACAGATTAGTGAGAGTACAGTCTTCTCCTACCAGCCACTTGCTGTACTCAATTGGCAATGCACCAGAGCAGGTGCATCTTCCTGGGGTCATGATCAGCTTGGAATGAATCTCAAAGAACACTTCAGATGCAGCATAGGGATCATTGGGGTTGATGGAATCACTCAGTGCTTCTCTAATTATGTGCTTATATACCAACTCTACCTCTGACTTCACGTATCAAATCATACGTGCATCACATTCCTATCACCTCCCTCCTCACTATCTCCTTCCTGCCTCAACTCAACTTTCCATTAAGTAAACTCCTGCCCTTGTGCCCACACCCCACATACATGGTAGCTAGTAGTACAGTTGGTACTCTACATGTGTACTTGTATGGTGGGAGACAGTGAGGGGTCCACTCCTTAGATGGGTGGAGTACAGGGAGGATCAGTTGGGTATATAGTCACTACTGTAACTGTGGTCTCAGGCAGGAAGACAGGAAGGAGACATTAAGGAGGGAGTGTACCTTGGAATGTGATGTGCAAGTATAACTTTGCCACACTACTGCTGCTAGGATTGGTAATAGGAAAGCTTGTTAAATACATTGACAGCAGGAGAATGACAGCTTATAAATTACACTATATCTCAATATATACAATTGCTCATGTGATGATTTGTCCTTGCTTGCTGAAATGGTCCTCCCTGTCCCCTCCTCCTGCCCCTCCCCTCCCTGTGTGCCTTGGGTATGATGAGAGAGGGGTCCACTCCTCTGGAGGAGAGGAGGGCTGGGATGTGCTGTTGGGCATAGTCCCTCTTGCACCTAAAGAGAGCTAGAAGGTAACATACAATATTACAGTGTAGTGATTGTCATTAGTTAAATGAAGCACTTTCAATCTTTTATAGTCAAGTAAACTCTTCGGTTACATCTATACCAATGTTCTTTGTTGTGGTCTGGTGTTCATGTTCTGAATATTGATGCTGAGTTGATACTAAAGGAGGTTGTTTGAGTTCTACATAATTCCCAAAGGTGCATAATACTACAAGAGAAATAGCGATCATCAGTTATGACTTGCACCTAAGGGGGAACACTGAGTTGGTCTTCTTCAGAGTTAGACCAAACCAAAGAAATTCCTCTGGCCAAAATGTTCTGTTGATTACTTTAAAGGCTACATGACTCTATCCTTCCTCTTGAAGTTACATGATGTGGCAAAGAGCCTCTACAAGATTAACAAATGCTGAGTCATATGTGCTGAGTGATATGTGCTGTAGAGTATACACGAGTGATGCTGACAATGAGACAATGCTGAGTCAGCATTATGCATGTGGGTATACTGACTGCAGACTTAGGCCTCAGAAGACTGGAAGGTGATAACTAAGGGGGAGAAAGAGATTGTGGAATGTGATGCATGTGTGATGTGTGTGTGAAGTCAGAGGTAGAGAAGGTATAAAAGGATGTACTGCTTGCACCCCTCCAGCAGCCGGATTGGTGAGAGACAAAGTTCAGAAACGTACATCGAAGGAATGAGAATAAACCGTTTTAATGTCATGAACCTTGCCTTGTTTGGCACCATCCTTCTCTTCCTCCACTTTGGAGTGGAAGTAGAAAGCAGGTCTACCTGCTCCCTCCCTGGACTGCCTGGAAGGGATGGGCTGCCAGGACAACCAGGAAGGGATGGCCGTGATGGCTCCTCTGGACCTGTGGGCTCTCCAGGAGGTAAGCTGGACAATTCCGTACTACCATTGTGATGCCATTTAGACAATGCTGCTGCTTGTTGAAGGCAGTAATGAATACTACCAACCATTGCAGCACCTGGAGCTGATGGACCAGATGGTGTTGCTGGACCACCTGGTGAACAGGGCCCTCCTGGACCTGCCTCAGGAGGAACGACTTACATTCGCTGGGGAAGGACCGTGTGCCCAAATGTTACTGGAACTGAGCTAGTTTATGAAGGCCTCGCTGCAGGCAGTCACTACCAACACCAGGGTGGCGGAGCCAACTATATCTGTACAGCAAGTGGAGATAATGCTGAGTACCACCCTGAAGCTACTACTAGAAACTTTGGTGATAGTGTTTTGTACGGTGTAGAATATGAAGCCAGAAGTGGACAAGCTCTGAGTGATTTGTTCAACCACAATGCCCCTTGTGTTGTGTGTGAAGTGTCCTCTCGTTCCAAGCAGATCATGATCCCAGGAAGATACACCTGCCCTGATACATGGACAGTGGAGTACAGCGGGTGGTTAATGTCTGGACACCATGGCCATCGTCGAGCCATGCACATCTGCCTGGACAAGACTCCCGAAACAGTAATAGGAAAGGCAGCTGACACTGACGGTGCTCTGCTGTACCACGTTGAGGCTGACTGTACTGGCCTTCCATGCCCAAATTATGACCAGACAAAAGAGCTATCCTGTGTTGTGTGCACCAAGTAGAGTGGAGGACCATAGAAGCAGTGGAACTCTCTAGTTTTAGTTTGTGTGCTACTGAACAGACTTTCCTGTATTGTACATGTATAGGCCTGTAGGTATTACCATTGAGCTCAATAGGAGCTGTGGACTTGTAGTACAAGTGGAGCACTTACAGTAGGTACATACATGGCATTGTACAATGTCAGTACTGTATAACCATGGCAGTAGTTCTGTACAATTCTGTTGTATTTGATTGGTCAGTCCACATGAGTGCATGGGATGCCAGCCATTCTCTGAATGGAATGTTGGCCAATTGACAGCATATGACATCATTAGCCACTATGTGGAATGATGTCATTACAATGCATGGATTCTCGATGTTTGTGCGTGAGATGATAGCATGCAGTAGTTCACAGTTGTAGAGGCAAGTATACACATGAAGATGAACAGTACAAACACACGTGAAGGCCACTTATGCATACAAAACCATACACAAATGAACATGTGTATATATAGTCTTATGTAGCCTAGACCCTTTCCTTTTTGTTATTGTGCAATAACTAGATGGATAGGTCTGGATATTCAGTAACTGTTCAAAGTCTGTGGAAAGATGGACAAGGTGTGAATATAAGACCTCTTTGATGTGGTACCACAGTTGTCATAAGCGAGTCATCGAAAATGGCAGCAAGTGTTGGAGTGAGCAAAGACGAAGTGGAACGAGACCATAATACCGCGTTAGTGCGTGTGGCAATGGCCGAAGCAGGGTTCCAAGATCTAAAGCCAGAGCAGATGCAAGCCATCTTAGAAATCATCAATGGTCGTGATATTTTCGTATCGCTTCCTACTGGTTACAGTAAATCACTATTTACAGATTGATGCCCTTGTCATTGAGCGAGTGCAGGGAAGACCAGAAAATACATCTGTCACCGTTTGCAGTTGTTTACAGAAGTAGCAGTTTGCCATCTCAGTCTTTGTTGCTGTATAGACGTGCACACGCATCGTGTAACACCTAATCAACACCTCTGAATTATAATCCAACAAAGGTGTTAAGTGAACAGTGGCAGTGCATGGGTGAAACAGCTTATGCTTAGGAAAACTCCCTATTATGCAACAGTAGAAATGGAGGAAAGGGTCTGAGCTACGTGAGACTAGTGTGTATACAACATACAAACAAACACAGAGGCGTTGCTTGTGTGTACTATGCTACAATGTTATAGATTTTGCTATAATGGTATGTATAAGTCTGGGACACGACCAAATGTGATTATCTATGTAGCTACAAAAGGGTACCTTAAAACACACCTCCTAGTGAACCAAGTTTGCATAACATGTATGAAACAACTTTTAGAGTGCTCCCACAGAAAGGAGATGTGCAACTAAATTTTAACTATTACATTCTGTATTTAGTGTTTAACATCATGCTGCATGGTGCCATTAAATATTTCAGTACAGGCTTTGGGAGCCTCTTGCATAAAGAAAGCAGGCATTTCCTTCCTTTATGCTCTCAGTAAGGAGCTCCAAGCTTAAAGCTTACTGCATGATTTATCCATTATGATTTATTCATTATGCCTTTGGCCAATTACAGCAGTAGCTGAAAATGAATCAACCAATACAGGCCTGGTCTAAAATAGAGGCTGGGTTCAAATTGAATTTAGCTGGTTCTGGAATACACATTGGCACTCTTCAGCATCTGAGGTTCATGCTTTAGGTATGAATCAACCGAAGCTGGCACGTGGTGACTGGAGTCCCTGCTGCAGTAGCGATGGCCAAAAGAAAGTGCACTGCATTCTTTTTCCTGTAGCTATATAAAGATATGAAGTGAATGCAGAAGGTCCGTAAAAGGAACTGCTGTGAGGGAAATGGGCATAGCTGGAACAGACCAAATTGTAAGCTTGCCAGCCTCCACCTCATTTCACACATGATCAGTTGCTGATATCAACTATGCACAGAGTGGAGGACCTTAGGAGAACCTCCACCAAGTGGATGCAGCAGTACAAAGCCTCACAGATGTTAAATTGTGCTGTAACCGTCATCTTATGGAAGCATGACATCAGCAAAACAGTGGTATACCAGGCCCTTTTCCTTTCTCATGCAATTAATGAAAAGTGCCTGGGTACAAGGCTAATCCTTACTTGTGCACTGTTCACATATCACAAGGGATAGTTAACACAAGTAGCAATGGAGGGTGGGACCTGAAGAAATAGAGTGTACATCGATTACATGGGAAATTTGACGCTAAAGCCATTTGTGTTACAGGGAATTGTGTAGTGGTCATGTGCAGATCGTTAATGGACTTCAGTCCTCATCAGTACAAGCTTAACCGTAGCTGTACCTTAACCCTGTGACTCCATATATGGCTAACACTTTATGCTGTGGGCATGGCTTCGAGCTAATGCTAAAGAAAGGTCTAGTAACAGTCCTAAAACACCAGGTACATACACACACGCATGCACGAATGCATGCATGCATGCAAGCATGCACTCATGCACGCACATGCACGCACATGCACTCATGCACGCACACAAGCATGCACTCATGCACACACACAAGCATGCACTCATGCACACATACAAGCATGCACTCATGCACACACACCAAGCATGCACTCATGCACACACATAAGCATGCACTCATGCACACATACAAGCATGCACTCATGGCATGCATACACACATTTTAAACTAGATCCGTGAGTTCTTGCAACAAGTGATGTTCACAGCAAGGTTTACAAAGTGCGTCAACACTTTTACTCCAAGGTCCCACTCCCGACACCACTTCAGACATTTCGCAAATAATTTGGGACCACAAACTCAATGTGATTGTCATGCTAACAAAGGTTTAAGAGAATGGAAAGTTGCAGCTAGTGTACGTACACACAGCAAAACTTTTCCTGCATTCCATACAGTCTCTCATTGTTGTTCACGTGAATGCAATGGATACCAGGTACTGTAGCTATTTTACAAACCGGTAATACACAAGTACAGTTGTGCATAGGTGGTTTCCTGGTCAAAAATGAAATAGCTACTTTGCTGCCATCACAAATTAGGAAAGTGATTTGTGAATGAAACCAAGGCAAATTTCAAAATTTGAAAATGGATGATATGCAGTAATTTTCCATTATCTACTATATTGATATTGGAATGGACACATTATACACTGGCCAAGCAGATATATTTCCTTCTCTTGCACTCACAAGGAGTTTCATGCTACACATGTGTTTGGGTGTTCCATATAAAATCTGCTACATGCTGATTGAGCAGAGCTGGAATACATTCTCCTAAGGGGTCGGCATCCAACTATAGCTGCCATACCACAGGAGAACGTACTGAGACACCATTCTATTTGATGTCATACGAAGCCAATTGCCCTTTCTGTTCCACTGTATGAATGCGACTCAACCACACTGTACGTCACGGCCAGATCATGTTACACTGTTCATACAACAGGTTAAACCTACCCTATACCAGTGGAGTATGCAAAGACAACGGTATCTATGTATCAAGACCCCCTCAAACAAACAACATGAAACTTCATAAGTAAACTGCCTGCTGCTAGCAGTTGTTGTACTTCCATGTCAATCACTGTACAGTAGTTTTTGGGTCAGTTGTCCTGACCAGATACCGGTATCAGCTTGAAAACGCTTGTACAATATTATACAGATTCATACACATACTTACAGTAATTGCAAAATCTAGTGTTGACATAGATCGTGAGATAGACATTTTATACAGCAATAATGCTCATGTTTATGTATAATACCATGATTTCCACTCCGGTACCCGGTGCCCGGTGTGGACGACCAACCCGAAAACATCTGTATATACGTACAGTGAAACCCCACTAAACGACCACCTCTATAAAGTGGCCACCTTAGAAATAAGACCACTTTGGTTTAGTCCCAAATCCGTGTATACACGTTTTATGGTTTTCAGAATTACGACCACTTTGCATGGCCTGGATGGTGGTCATATTTCTGAGGTTCCACTGTACAGTGAAACACCGCTAAACGACTACCTCTATAAAGGAACCACCTTAGAAATAAGACTGCCTTGGTTTAGTCCCAAATGACTCGCTCCTACACCTCACAAGCAGACTTGAACCCACTTGGTTAAGCTAAATGTTCTCAACCTTGGCTCAACCTTCTCACACTGTTTCAGCAGCGTCAACACATTAGCTCTAGTCAGGTTACATGTACAAATCTCCTGCATACACATTGCTAATTCAATTTATGTACAAGCACACATGCACGAAGACAGAGTGATGGGAATAGTGAACATGCCACATAAACAACCTGCTCTCCACTCATTGCTACTGATGCACTGTTTATCCAACTGCAATATGCACTAGGCAAAGTGCACTAATCAAATGCATTGCCAATACTGATGAACTTCAATATCAGAAATATCAATAATCAAAATCATAATATATATCAATATCATATATATATATATATATATATATATTAATATATATGAATATATATGAATATCAGAAGTAGATGAATGCAGAGAGCAGCCGGTCCCACACTGTCTTCTCCATCACACTCACTCAGACCATCTTTGATCCGGCCTCACAATTAGGTGGAGAGAAAGTGAGTAAAATCAGTCTTGTGGACCTTGCAGGGAGCGAGAGAGCACCATAATGCACACACACACAATGATGAGAACAGTGAGCATGCTGTATCACATGAACAACCTGCTCTCCTCTCACTGCTACTGATCTACTGTTTATTCTATCTGTATACATATTGGGCACTAAAGTGTACTAGTCAAAACACATTGCCAATACTGATGGTAAGAAATCTGAACGTGTAGCAATAATTTTTCTCATTGTCAGAGTTCAACGAGCACACCATAATGATTAAATCATTCAAATTACATCAGTTAATGTATACACTACAGCACACACTTGTAGTACTTCAGCTACAGAGAGAAACAGCTACAGAGAATACATGGAAATAAATGGAGAACTATAGACAGCTACTGCTGTACACAGACAATCAGCTGCACTTGAAGAGTTAGTATACATAAATCTCAAGCAGTTCAATGCCAGTTTTGTCATTAGTAACAGTGGCTGGTTGGCACCAGCGAACTTCAATATCAGAAGTGGCCTCTACATTCAAGGTCTTCCAGAACCACGGTGCACGACTGGGGTTGCAGCACCTGCTACTGCTGTAGCAGCCTTTACGGTCCCACAGTGGGTTGGAGGTGTACCACTGCCTGGATGGCGACGTGTGAGCACCTGACTCACAATAGTAGTCAGTGCCAACAAATGATGGAGCTGCTCTACCAGCGTTTAGAGCACAGGGACAGTTGAATGTACTGGAACTAGATTCACGATACCCAGCTACATAGCTCCAAATGTGTGATCGTTGTCCATTGTACTGGTTAGTGATAGACAACCCACTGAGATACGGATTATCAATTGTGTTGTATCCACCATAAGCAGAATAGTGGAAAGCATAATTATAATAATACCCATAGCCGATTGCCTTTCCACACACAAAATTGTAAGGGATGTGATAAGTGTGGAATGTCAGAGGATCGCACTTAAATCTGTCAGGGTTAGTTGGTCCACACAACAGCTTTCCTGATGCATTGTACAGTGTCAGAGGGTTGGGGCAACTGGTGGTTGAGTTGGTAACGTTCAAGTACCCCACACGCATAACTCCACCAATCCCACACTTGTCTTCACTCATGTAGCAGTAGACGCGTATTGGAGAGTAGGACATGTCATGGGGATGGTATCGCCACACCCAGTAGTAGCCTGAAGGGAGAAAGCGGTTGCAGAGCAGAACACTGCGGCATGAGGTGGCTGGGTTGTAGGGAGTGAACCCAGGACAGTTACCACTAGACGTGTTGGAGCATTGGTAAGGTGGAAGAGTAGCGATCATGCCACCAGTAGAGGTTGGTGGCTCACTAGTGGGGCTGGAGAGTGTCTGGGTGGGAGGAACTGCTATTCCAGATGCATTGCTGGCACATTGCACCACCACCTTGATGGGGTCTTGAGGCACGGCGCTGGCTCTCGTCAAGTTCCCCACTTCCTCTTCCGCAATCAAGTGCACGATCTCTCGTATCTCAGCAAAGTCTATTCCACTGGGTCCAGGTGGGCCAGGAGGGCCAGGTACGCCATTAGAACCATTGCTTCCCGGCAGTCCATCTGCCCCCTCTTTACCTGCTGGTCCAGATGGTCCAGGGAGGCCGTCACGTCCTGGCAAACCGTCACGCCCTGGCGAACCGTCTCTCCCACGTGGCCCCTCTTGGCCATCTCTCCCCGGAAGCCCTATCGTTGGACCTTGAACCCAGGGAGACGAATTGCACTGTCCTGTGGCTGTGGCACTACCAAAGGCAAGAGGCAGGGAGAGGAGCAAACTGGTCAACACTAGCACACCGAGCAGCTTCATGGTTACTTGCAGCCCGTTGTAGGAACTGCTGCTGTGCCAGCATTTTTATAGAACCAATACAATACCCACTTCTATTTTTAGCGCCAAAGTGATGTCATATCTACTTAGGGTACTATAGTAGTATGCATTAAGTAGACTGCAGTCAACTTCCATCTGGGGTGCACTGTAACTTGGTATATCATGGTTTAGAGTATGTCTATCATGTTGTTCATAGGCACAAGGAAGACGTGAGTGGCATGTCATGTGACTTGCATTGGCTAAATGAGACAACTGAGGAATGGACACACTAGACTGGCAAATTGGAAATGTGTCTACCATTAATTTGAACATGTTGGGATGCACAATACACCAATATCACTTTGTTGCATACAGTATCCAATATCCTAAGTGACATGATGTTTTATTAGTGGTAATGACTGAAGGACAAAAGGCGGTACTTATTTCTAATGGGAGTGTTAAAACCCAACAATGGGACAGATTGCTATACAACTGTGTTTTTTGTTGTTGCAGAAACTGGAAAGCTGGCTGTATCTTCAGTTTATTAGCTGATGAAGGCCTACGTGGCCGAAATGTCCTGAATTACAGTGAATCGCTACGCAAGTGCTCGAGTAACTACCTACTAGCCACATGCATGGGCTCTTGAGTTGTAGAAAACAGTCCTGTTTGCTAGATGTTTGAGCTGAATAATGCCCAGTTTGTGCCTACAATCCCAGTATAGAAATATTGGTTGCATTCAATGGGGAATTCAGAAACCCTACAAGGAAGAAGATAACTTGACAACTTGTTTGAGTGCAAACTTGCAAGGCATTTTGTGTACCGGAACTTTGGAATGGTTGAAATTTAATTAGTGCTACTCAGGCATGCAGCCATAGTTGTACTGTGGAGGCACTTATCTGATACTATTACCATTCGTGTACCCAAATTAGGTGTATACTTATACATGAATTTGTACGGGATACAGTACAAGTATTGCAATACATACAGTACATAGCAATGTGCCTGACTGACAGTGCATGTAACACAGTACTCTTCACACTTACTGCTGTGTGGGCCATTCAAGTATACCTTCTGGGACAGGGCATGTCCTCACATTCAGGAAGGTCCAATACTGAAAGGAGGATGTGTTGGAATGGGAATGGGTCAGGTATGTGTGTTCTTGCAGTGTGTTGACCTGGCTTTAGACTGACAAGTACATACATGTTGAAAGATACTCATGAACATGCATGCAGGTCCTGTGTAGCTTTGAGTCAATAATGTGAAATGTATCAGAATGTGCCCATGCAGGTGATCACATTATCGGCTGGATAAAACTGTTTCTGCTGTATTTACGTAGCAAAATGTGTCCCTGTGTGTACCTCTATACCTACATGCATGTGTGTGCCTGTAGCCAGTATCTCCATGCCACGCAGTCCAGTAGTAGTCTCACATAGCCAGGTTCCTTTCCTCCAATTTCGCTATTGCACAAGTGGGAGACTGATGACATCAGAATATTAATGGA